>OMNN01051465.1:0-29059 GCA_900302755.1 Chromis chromis | reverse complement strand
AGGATCGTTATCAGGCTTCTGCAGAGCTTGAAGATGAGCTGATCATTTGAATCAGGGGTGTTGGAAGAGGGAAGCATCTAAAACATGCAGGATAGTGGCCCTCGAGGACCAGGATTGGGCACCCCTGGTCTAGAAAATGGTGATAAAGAGGACAAATGTCTTGTTTTATTCACAACCCAAAGATATTCAGTTTAATATCACGGAGAAGGAAAGAAACCAGAAAAATATTCACATTTAAGTAGCTGGAATCGGATCATTTGAACTTTAAATAAATACTTAAACCGATTAATTATCAAAATGATTGGTAAACGGTTAAATTCAACTACTAAAATCAAACAAAATACTGATGAAACATCCCTTAAGTCCAACATGAAGTCATCAAATGGCTTGTTTGTTGGATTAGCACCAAAATATAGAGTTTCAAACCAATTGATAAACAGAAAAGCAAAAATCGTCACAGTGAAGAATCTTGGCTTACTATTCTTACTTACTCACTAACCTACTTACTAATTAATTAACTAATCCTTTCAGCTCTAGTTTAATCCCCCAAACCATATAATTAGTTTCATCTCTGCACTAGAAGCTGCAGAGATACAGTTTGCCTTCAGTCTTTCTCACTTCGTCCTTCAGAGGAAACTCATGCAGATGAATGCACAGACACTCTCACCACTACAGCAGCATTTTCTAAGAAAGGCCTTCGCAGTGACTCATTAGCATCGATTGTCCCCCTGAAGTTTCCTTTCACATTCGGCTTCTCATCTCTCAAACTATCAGTGCCCATTCGTGCAGTCGTCATTCTAGAGGGTTTAATCATCGATACACTTGAGAACAACAATGGTCTCGAGTCCACTATTTGAACACGCGGCCGAGAAGCTGATCTCGAGTGGAGAAGCAAGAATTGCCCTGTTATTTCTATCAGACTGCAGGTGACCGGGTAGATGTGCAGGAGATGAGTGCAGGGTTTGAATTACAGTTTGTGCTCGCTGCGATGACGGTTGTAAAAAAAGGTCTACATGCGTATGACTGCGCTACGTCTGCAGCACAGCCCCGTGTACACATCGTTAAATGGTTGAGGCATACTGTAAATAACACCTCTACATAGCACTAATATTATCTTTCTACTCACACACACACACAGAAATAAATCAATCGGTGTCTCGGCTGAAACGTGGCTCAAATGGACTCGCTATAAATGCATCACGATGTACAATATGCCAAAACCAACAGAGGCATCTGACACATCTAAGCTATTATTAGGAGAGATTTTAAATTTATATTTCAGCTCACAGTTGCATCCGGAAATATTTGAACAGTGACACAAGTTATATTATTTTGGCTCTGTACCACAACACAGAAGAAATGAAAGATCTCAGATGGTGAAAATCCAGTTCTATTGTGTTTTCTACTGTTAAACATAGAAAACACAATAAAACTGGATTTTCACCATATGAGATCTTTCATTTCTTCTGTATTGATCAACTTGGAAGTGTAAAAGTCTACAATTTCATTTAGTAGACGCTTTTATCCAAAGCGACATACATAAGTAGGTAGGCGGGGCAGCATTAAGGACCTTGCCTAAGGGTTCTCACTGAATACCTGCACCCTGACCGGGATTTGAACCACCGATCTCCCATGCCAAGGTCTGGGGTGTTAGTCACTGAGCTATCCAGCTGCTCAGTGATAAAAGCTTCTGCCATTCCTCTAGTCTCGTCTCATGTCGATAGCCAGGTTTTACATAGAAACTGAGTAACCAATAACAGTTAGGGTAAAAAAAAGAAAAAAAGGCGCCCCGATTCCATTTTTCATGGCAATGTCGCTGCAACAACAGGGAAATCCACAGGTTTAGCATGTTGTGCACCTAATGTGATCGTATGCCCACAGGTCAGAGCTCTGTGGAAAATATAACTCTGAGAGGCAATCAGAAGTAGTGTAAACCCAAGGACTAATATGAAACCAATGAAGGAGGACTGTGATGGTTACTGTGTTTCCATGTCGCCTCTTGTGCTTCATTGCAACCTAAACTCAGCTAGAGCCATCCCTTTACATCTTCTCTCCTGCTCTCTGTGCTCACATATACTGTATATGCAGCTGAAGTCCCAATAAAGTTGTTTCCATTTACGTATTTTCCTAATTCTACTGTCAGACAACAGAAACGGCATGAAATAGTGACTGAAACGCAGCTCATTAAGACCACATATTAACCAGCAGTCAGTTCAGAGCCATTTCCAAGCTGCGACTTTGCACCACTAAAATATGGATTTTATAACCACTATGTTGTCGGGGAAAAAAACTAACCAAACACATGATTTAAAAATGCCCATGTAAAATGATCACTGAGAGAGAAAGTTATAAGTAATAGACTCATTTTCATCTTTGTTAGCTGCCATGTAATCGACTGTTTTGCTCCGTGCTGTCAATCACAGATGCAGAGAGAGTCTTCTTCCTGAAGGAGGCGGGGACAGTAGCAACTTAGCTGCATGTAAAGCTACAAACACTAAAACAGCTCTGAAATCTCATGGTAAAATGAACTATCTTTGAGCTTAAAATTGAAAGAAACTTTCTAGTGATATGTGAGACTTTCATTGATTTGCTAAAAAGGGAAACAATATGAGGCCTTTAACCGTGTAGAAATGCTACCTGTCAACCTTTGTTAATAACATATCAGTCAAGATAGGCTAAGAGTCTGCACTTTAAGCCCATATTCATTATACAACTGCAACTTCAATGCGTTTTAATAAACACATACAATAACATCAATCATGTCAGTGTCCAAATAAATATGGACCTGACTGTATATTACCTCCACTGTAATGCAAACCAATGCTGTCGCTCACTTTGTTCCAGCTGCAGACGCTTGTATTGACGTTCCAGTGTCCAGCACAGCAGACGGGACTCATGTTATCTAATACTTCCACGCTTTCTCAGCTATTTACAGTGTCGCGGTGTCCAGGGGTCACCCAAAGGCCTTGCCCACACTTCACATCAATAGATCTGAAGGGCAGCGATTGTTGCATCTGGAGCTCACACTGTGACCCCGTCCTTCATCGATACGCACCAGACAGCACAGACGATGGAAATAAACACAGCCACAGCAAGAGCCTTTGTGCACCTTCACAAAAAAACACTCCTCTCTGGTGCATTTGTATGAAAAGAAGCAGTTAATATGTTTGTTTTGTTGCATATTCTGAGCTTTGCTTTCCAGATAGTGTCACAGTATTTGCAAAGTGGCATCCAAAGTGCCTCAGAAACTGGTTTAAAAAAAGATGAATGAATAAAGAATAATAATTTGGTACGGTAAAGCTCCACAGTGCCAAAAATAAACTCCAAGGCACTGACACTGCTGTCCCTGTTTCACGGTTACCGTCTATATATTGTAATCACGTTTTAAACACTGCGATAACACAGCTGCTTTGAATGTGCCCTGAATAAGTATATTACAAAAGACAGATCTAAACCCTGCAGTAGCTCGCTGTGTACTCAAAGGAGCTGTTTAGCACTTACTGCTGTGGGAGATAGAGCTTTAGCCGACTTTGTTGGCCAGACAGAGCGGTGGTGATAATGGCCTGCTGGCCTCTCCCAGATCCTGTTACACTGCTGGGGACACACAAGCTGCTCTGTATTTAGCAGCAGTCCTTTCTGCTGCAAGCTTAGACTGTAACAGAGCTGGCGGCCGCTTCCTCTCACCTCACAATAAAAGTCAGAAGGAACAAATAGCTCCGGAGGAAATGAACATCGCAGCCTCGGTTGTGCTGCAGACTTAAGCCGATTCATTACGGTTTTATTCGCCATCCAGACAGCAAGGAAATGCAGAGAAATTAAATGTATTAGAAGAATTAAGTGTTGCTGCTGATTTAAAGCACAGAGACTGTCCATCATTCATTTGGTATTTTAACTGCATCCTTCAGCCTCCATGATTATGTTTTCCAGTTTGTCGTTAACAGAGATTTCCATGTGTTTCTCTGCTGATAACGGTGAATCAGCGCAGACGCTCCACCTTTGTAAACTATCTCCCTTCACAAGACTCCAGACATCAATTTGTTCCCCTCTCTGTTGATTATGATTACCCCCTTTTGCAAATGCCTCCACAAGCAGACATGGTGTGTATGTGTGAAATTCACCAATACTACAACCAAAAAAAATTCTATTTTCGCTTCAGCTCCTCTGCCTGTGTGCAGCCAAGTGAGTCTATGCAGCCATCTGCTACACTCACTCAGTCAGCACACGGAAAAACACAGATCTGAGCAATTGCAAATGTAGGAAAATAAAATTTGTAGTGTTAATAAGAAGAAATTTAGTTTGTGACTTTACATGAATGCTGCTTTGGAAATAACTATTAGACCACTGTGACCTTTTTCTGCTTCTTCCTTCGTGTTTTTTGGTGGAACAAACTGTCTTCTCGTCATCTCACATCCCTTCTATAAGGCGTCGTGTGATAATTTAGTTTGAATTATCTTTTGACCTTACATACACAGCTAATGCACAAAGCAGTGATGATTCAGAAGAGGTTTTTGGTCATCTAGTGTGAAATTTGACTTGTCTTGACTTGATTAAATAGACTTTAATAGAATTTATTGTATTTATTGACTTACTATAAGACTTTTTTCGGGTATTTTAGAGGATGCTCTAACTACAGTATTTAAACTTAAATAATTAGGGCAGTGGTGGCCTAGTGGTTTGTGAAGCGAACTGGTGGGTCGCTGGTTTCGAGTCCCCGGACTGGCAAGAGGTAGAGGTGGGAAAGTGAGAGTGACCGCTTGTCCCAGTCACCACCACTGGGGGCCCTTAAGCAAGGGCCTTAACCCCTGACTGCTCCCCGGGCGCTGCACCGCGGCAGCCCACTGCTCCTAGTATGTATAGTTAAGGTTAACTTTGAATAGGATGGGTCAACTTTGTTTCTGGGAAATCATGCTTTTCCGTCCATCAAGCATTTCAAAGTCTAAGGCCCCGTCCACACGAAGACGAGCCCAGGCCTAAACGCACAAATAGTTCATCAAACCCGTGTATCATCCACACGAAGCGTTTTGGGGGTCTGAAAACGATCATTTCTGAACCTAGGTCCCAGAGTGCAAAGTTCTCAAAACGCCCTTTACGTGGCGCCGTTGTTACGCCCTGTCCGCTTCTTTTTCTGACATGCTTGCATCATAGCTCCACCTCCATGTGCCAAACTCAGAAAATGACTACAACAATGGCGCTGTACAGTGTTGCGTGTGTCCTGCTGAAGCTAGTCACCCTGTTACCGCTATTACAGCAAAATATACTTCTCCTGCATTATCACCGTGTTCACCAAACAAATATGGAAAACACAATACGCCACTTCATGTTCTATGTTTACATCGCATACAGATTTCTGCGCATGCCTAAAGTCCCACCGCCAGTTTCCGCTTGTTTCTGTTACGGCGTCACAGCGCCACCAACAGGCCTGGCGTGTGTTTTACATCGTTTTCAGGCGTATAAAGTGAATTCGTGTGGACGGACACATTTACTGAAACGGCTCCGTCTTTATGAAGAACGTTTTTGAAACTATATAAGCGTTTTGGCTTCGTGTGGACGGGCCCTAAATACAGCAGTAACTATAAGCAGTGCTGTGCAAATTACTGAAAATGTATCATTAGTTATGGGTACTAGTAGCTTCTATCAAAACCAATTAAGTTATGCTACAAGTTACTCCATATAAAAGTATTTAGCCAGTAGGAGAAGCAACTTTTGCATTTAATTTAAATGCCTCCTTCAATTATCTTATTATTGCATGCATATACTAGCTATATGTGTTGCTGTGACACAGTGTGGAACTATCAAACTTAACACTGAACTTTTTCCAGTTAGAAGACGAGCTGCAGTTAGAAGACACCGAAGAGACGACTGCTCTACACCCCCATACAAAAAGTTACACCAGTCTAACTAAGTAGTATTAAAGGCACGAGTAACTTTTACAAAGTGTTTGGGAGAGAGAAAGGCCTTCGCCTAAAAGTCTTAATTGCGTGAAGTTACTTTTGACAACTGAGCCGATCTGTCAAACTAAATTGAGGAAGTTGTCAAAGATCACTCCAACGTTATTCACAGAAGATCGATTAGATGAAGCCAAAGGGCCCAGAATGCCGTTGGGGTCTTCCAAAAAGTCCAGTCAACCAAACTTAATGATCTCAGTCTTATTTTGTGCAAAACTTTAAATCCATACAAGTTAAAATGTCTTTTAAGCAGTCTTTACTTTTTATTTGTCTGGCCAGATAGATTTGTACATCGTCAATAAAACAATGAAAACAAATGTTTCTTAAAAATGGAGTCTAAGGGCAGCATATGCAATGAAATGAGTATTGGGCCTAAAATGGAGCTTTAAGGGGCTGCAGGCGAAGAATATTTGCTCAAGTAAACTAAGACGCTCCAGTCTGTCAGATATGAATCACTTACTGTTTAATTTAAAGATCACACAATGGATCATACACTCAAAAAACAACTAAAGAAATGCAAAAATTAAGTTTAAGTTCACTTGCAAATCTATTTTTTACATACAAAAATGTAAGTAGTTTTACAAAGACTAGTCTACATAATAATTTGATGCAAAAATTAACATTAATTTTTCTAGTAGATCGTTTTTATCAGTGTATTACATCAGTACGATCATGCATGCAGCACAGATGGGTAAGCCATGTTATCCTCACGCCTCCTTCGACACACACAGCAAAATAATCACCAGTACGTGTCGGAGTCAGGCTGGGATAAGATAAGCATATTGAATTATCAGACCACATTCAGTCTGCACATTCTGCCCTCCCACAGTGTAACAGTGGCTGTGCTTGATGTCTTACTTTGTTATAAAAATGGAAAGACCTGAGAAAGAAGTCTGCAGCACAGAACACTAAATCATTAAGGTTTTTCCATTTTCCAGATGTATATTACAGCATGAACTACAGGCAGGACATTTCACAGACGGATATTTGTTTGGCTGTCAAACAGAGACAGAGAAAGCATGTAATTTTGTCTGTCAGACACCTACTGTAAGCAGCATGGTTACAGCTGATTACATTTTCGTCAGACAGAAGAACAGTCGGAGGAAGCAGAAAGACAGAGGTAGCCTTACAATACGGCCCGCATATTGTGCAAGAAGAGAGAATGGACAGTGGAAGTTACCTGATGATGGTTATTTAGAAGTTAGTTGTGTAGTAAAGTGTATATAAAAGCTTGGAGATGTGATTAGCTGCTTGGTTGGTGCTGAGGAGAGGGAACATGCTGTGCAGGAACAAGCTAATGTGCTGATTTAATAAAGAGACAATATGAATGGATGATTTGGAACAGTGGGGCCTGCAACAGTGACCAGAGGCTTTAACACATACAAAGCAATAAAAAGACTTATTTAGAGAACACTAGTTGATGTCTATGCAGACTATCTTCTGGTTCGCCTTTTCTACAGTTTCCATTTCCCCCAGACGTATGGAATATTCTTACAGCCACAAATGTATGAAAAAAAACAATGATTTTGGTAAATTAATCTTTATTTTTCCACCTCTTGAACTTGAGAAGTGTTGTGCCATCATGTTATTCTCTACTGTCAAGATTTTACCTGATTTAAATTTGGCCATCATCCCCATCAAAGTAAACTCCTTGTGGAGTGATACACAGCTCCAAGTGTTCCTGTAATGTTCGTAATGGTCCCATTGTGTAAACATGTCAAGCACCATCTGCGACGGGCGCTGAATCTCCGAAACTGTGCCAAAAACAGCGACTCTTCAACCTGTAGTGCATTGTGGGGAAGAGGAAGAAGTCACAGCTGCCAAATCTAACAAGTAGGGCAGGTAGGGACTAATGATTGAGTTGTTGTGGCCAAAAAAACCTGTTGTGAACAGACACACTGCACAATTAGAGTGCCCACATGCCATCACGCCACAGTTCAGGTCATTTGAACTAAAAAACTTGCTTTGACAAGAATACAAAGGAGACAAGAAGCATGTTCTGCCATTCTTTACACAGCAATGTACATTTAAAAAGGCAGTTAAAATTTTTTTTTTAAATCTTAGATGTGACAAAGATACAACTGATAATACCAAAATGTTTAGGTACAAGGCAAATTTCCCGGTTGAGTTTCAGGACTATAAACTGTTGCAGCATGCCAGAAACTAGATTATGAAAAAATACTTTTCAAACTTGACATGACTGAAAACTCAAGGACACTACGTGTGTCGATTCAATTCAATTCAATTCAATTTATTTGTATAGCCCAATATCACAACACAGTTGTCTCACAGTGCTTTACAGAGCTCATTGAATTGATATCGATATGTTAGCCACTTCTCATTCACCAGGCAGCTAAAACACACCCTGCTTTATCATCAGCTTTCCTCTAAATACGACCATAATTTACAAAATGCATATCGCACTGTATTGAAGGAGACTTGAAACTAGCAATTGAGACTACAAACTGATAAGGACAAAGTTTACTGAGGTGACAAATCAAGTGAGAAGTTGGGTCATTTTGTCATAGACTTCTATTCAATCTTTGAGACCAGAGGATTGGCCCCCTGCTGGTCATTAGAAAGAATGCAGGTTCAAGGCACTTTCAAATTGAGGCTAAGTTCATTTTTTATATACCTTATGAGTAGGAGCTACTTCCAGAATGAAATAGATACCTACTTCCTTGCCATCATAGCTTTAATACTAGAATTAACACAAAAGCATGTACAAATGACTGAATTTACTTTTGCTGTACTGAAGGAGACTTGGAACTAGTGATTGAGACCATAAACTGATAAAGAAAATGTTTACTGAGGTGACAAACCAAGTGAGAAGTTGGGTCATTTTCACACAGACTTCATACAATTGTTGCAACCAGAGGATGGCTACTGGCCACTTTCAAATTCGCTATACTTTTCAGAATTTGGAGCCTAGTCCATCTTTTATATTCAGTTTATGTGCAGTAGGAACATCCCAAATGAAACAAATACTTATTTCCTTGCCACCATAGTTTGAATAATATGATGAAACACAAAACTGTGTAAAAATAAGTCCATTTAGAAGCGGAAAACTGCTTTTGTTAGCCTTTATGCCCTCAATTCTCTGCACGGCACTTGGCAAATCAGCCAGCTATTTGTGAGTGTAGATGATCATTAGCGCTGTGCTTTGCTCACCAGACCTGAGGGTGTGTGATTTATTTCTAGAGCCACCCGTCAAACAAAGGTTGCCTCTTGTCATACTGACAAGCGGCCAATCTAATCAGCCTGAATGATGACGGGGTGGACACATGCTAATTAGCTCCAGCAGCCCGAGCACGGCCAAACAAAAGGATGCCGTTTTTTTGCCATGCTTTGTTATTCTGTGTGGGATTTGTGTCTATGTGCAGCTGCAAATGGACACGATGTACGAATGATAGTGAGAGCTCCTCTCTATGAAATGTATTTATATTGTGTCCTCACTCAGGGAACGTATGAATCATAACTGAGTAGTTGGAGCCCGTGGGCAGGGTGGCAGGAGTTCACCAGAGGTCAGACAGGCTGCCCACACACTGCGACGAGCCAATGAACACAGCACCGTGCTCCAAATCTTAATGACGTTTGGGGCAGAAATTCCGATGCTGCTCAAAGACAATGCGAAGTAAGTCGAGCTCGAGTAGAAACAAGAGCTCAAAAGAGGCCGTCACCATCTGGAGCCCATTTCAAGCCAGTGTGCTGAGAGTGATTGTATCTGAGGCTGACAATATTCAGCAGAGACGCGGGGACTCTTGAGTAGCGCAATGAAAGCACTCCCGAAGCTTTTTACCGACATGTCATCAGGAGTCCAGCATCTCATCTCGCCTTGGTGAGTGTGTTGGTTTCCTGCAATTTGCATGAATGAATGAATGACGCTCGGGGAGACCTTGAGCGAGAGCAGAAGGAGCAGTGCGAGCTTTAAAGAGTAGAGAGCATATAAATACACAACTAACAGAGAGAGGAACAGCACAGTAAAAATAGGAGTTGTCTGAGTGCTATGACTTGCAGAGAGATGTTGAAAGAAAAAAAGGAATTCCTCTCTGTATTCACTTCCTCCTTTTTTTTTTTTACCTTCTAATGCACCCCTGGACAGAGAGCACTGACACGACCCTAATATTGATCAGTTTCAATGATTTTCACTGCAAGACATCACTGTTAACCATTCAAATGTCAAACTGTCTTTATGTTGTATTTTTGGCGCTCAGTCTCACCATATCACGAATGACTTGTCTCATATAGGACTGGGCGAAAATCTATCAATATCAAATGTGCCATTTCACTTGACATTTATAATTATTGATACGTTTTAATGAGCTATTTTATGACAGACCAGCAGAAAAAAAAGGTTTCGTCAAGGTTCATCTGTAATAATTGACACGTTTAAAAACACAGTTAAACAGATTTCCACACATACTTATAAATAAATAAGAAAAAAAAAGGAGTGTTTGTAGGCCACAAAACCCGTCTTGCAAAGGCAACCACAGGTTTCTATTGTCCACAGCCTCCACCAAGGGAGGTCTGTGGGCTCGGAGGTGGCATCAAGACGCCCAGGCGGCTGCAGACTATCATGCCTCGGGAGACCTGCACGGAAACCACGAGGATACCAACGGAGGACAAAGGAGCTCCATTATCAAGACTGTTTATGAGCCAGGGAGGGTCTTCACCGAGGGTTTATTCATGAAACTGAACTTAGAGATTCTTTGCCAGTTCATATCGCTATCGTGTTCTGCACAGGCGTAGTCTCATAGGTGTCTACTACCGCCAGCATATGTAGTTTTACTTGTCAAAACAATTCTGCATAACCAAATACCGTCTTTCCACACACACTTATGAATAAATAAGAATAAAGGTGTGTTTGTAGGCCACAAAACCCATCTTGCAAAGGCAACCACAGGTTTCTATTGTCCACAGCCTCCACCAAGGGAGGTCTGTGGGCTCGGAGGTGGCATCAAGACGCCCAGGCGGCCGCAGACTACCATGCCTCGGGAGACCTGCACGGAAACCACGAGGATACTGACGGAGGACAAAGGAGCTCCATTATCAAGGCTGTTTATTATGAGCCAGGGAGGGTTTATTCATGAAACTGAACTTAGAGATTCTTTGCCAGTTCATATCGCTATCGTGTTCTGCACAGGCGTAGTCTCATAGGTGTCTACTACCGCCAGCATATGTAGTTTTACTTGTCAAAACAATTCTGCATAACCAAATACCGTCTTTTTCCAACAATATTGTTTGACTGGAAAAACAATCTCCCAGCTTTGCCGCATTTCTGTGCCCAGGGAGTCACAGGAGATTCTGAATTATACAACAAACATCATGAATTTTGAATTCAAAGTGTTGCCATCAGGCAGAAAGTTCAGGATGGATGCTAAAGTGTAAACTGAAGTGGCACAAGGATTCCTTCATCCCATCTGCCATCAAGATAATAAACAGGTTTCATACACTGCGACTTATTAGTATTCATGATCGAGTTTTATTATATCAATCTATTTTATCAATCTGTTTTTATTACCCTTTATGTTACACTCAATGGTTTGACTACAGCTTTTTTTTTTACTATTTAAAACTACAGTCTTTTTTATCGGTTTTTATTACCTGACAAACTGCTGGTCAATTATATCCGGTTCATTATTAACTATAAGTATTGTCAATGTGAAATTACATTGTATGAATTACTGTACGATCTAAATGCTTGCATGAATATTGATTGTGATGTTGCTGTCAAGGCTTCTGTGTGAAGCAGTAGCTCAAGATCTACAATCTGTTTTCCACAGCAGGAAGGTTCAAGGACAGCATGAAACCTTTGTGCATGGTCCAACACTACAGAACCTCTTCTAGGGCTGGTTTTAGGGGAGAAAAAAGTACCTTGATGCCAATTGGTTAAACTTTGAGAGGATGACGAGTGGTATTCTATAAGATTTATTACTTTTATGCCTTTATTGGACAGGAAAGTGGATAGAGTGGGAAACGGGAGAGAGTGGGTAAATGCCTGAGGTTGGAATCAAACCCGGGACAGCTACTACGCCTCTGCACTTGGGTCACGGGACATTAGGCTAGTACGAGTGGGATTCTTATGTGCCCTCGATGTCCTTGTCGAGTCGCAGTCTTCTCCTGTCTAACATCACATCAAACTTTTCATAAATGTAAGCATAACAAACCCCCAATTGTTCTATTCCCTTTGTGTTCGTATAACTGGTTCTGTCCTGTAAGTATTTTTTGTCATTGCTTTGGTAAGTGCAGTCTTCCTTACAAAACCTTAATCATTTCTGACAAGATCCCTAAAAAGTGTGAAGGAGAAACGCCTTGTGCCATGGAAAGTGCTGTCCACTTAGAGCAGCTGCTGACTGCTATAAGCGGTGCTTCTCGACTCACATCTTCCTCTGACCTGTCTTCTACATAAAAAAAACTCTCCTTGTCTTTCCTTTCTACTTGCCTTCCTCTTTTGGCCACAGCCTCTTCATCACCCCCCTCCTCCTCCGTCTTTCCTTTCCTTCCTTCCTCTCCTCATCTCATCAGCTCCTCAGACACTGTGTCTCACTGGTGCTCCCATTACAATGCCCAGGGTGCATCACCGCTCCATCTCCCAGTAATGGATTTCCAATGCTTCGACCATCTTACCTGTCACGTGGCCATGTCTCCTCCCTGGGTAGCATCACTCTGTAAGCTGTTTAGAAATGCATGAATCCTCCCTGTGTTATTGTACTCATTCCGTCATTACTCACTCCCCAGACAGAGCAGCGGTGCACGACCCCCACTCGCTTCTCCTGCTGCACTGTCGCTTCTATTGCATCTCATCGGAAGACTGACTCCATCCAAAAAGCTATTTCAAAACTGACTCACCGTGCGAGGATAAAAGAGTTGAGAGAGAACGCAGGTTATTGTTCTAATAGTCGCTCGTTAAGTGCAAAATTAAATGCAAGAACTGAATTTGGCTTTTAAAACAGCACCAGAATGTGCCAAAGTCTTTGACAGTTGTGTGCCAGATTTTTTTTAAATGTGCGTACACATTCTTCCCTCATTGCTCACAATCAACAGCATTTTAATTAGCTGTGAAATAGCAATTTGGATACCCTGGACAGGCGCACTTTCCTGGGAATCCATCCATGTACTGTTACAGAAGGGTCTGAATGCAAATCATGTTTGTCAATCTTGTCATTTTATCTTTTGTCTTCGAATCGCTGTCGAAAAACTAAATAGTTTGCGATTGTGACGGCATTTCATCAGCACACAGATACATGCTTCAATCGGTCAATCAATCAATTAATCACATGACATTACACGGAAAACTACTTCTGTACACAAAATCTGCAAAAATAAATCCTTTGTTTTAACCAAATTCTGTCAAAAACATAACATTTTTCACTTCTCTGTGGACCTGAATAGCCATGACTGACTCAGCTGCAATCTACAGTCACGTGACAAAAGAAAATTATCCTTCAGCTGAATTAGAATGAACTGCAGGCTGTGTTTACACAAAACAGATAGCCTAAGTAACAGACAGAAGAAAGAAGACATGAAGAAAAGGAGAAATTTTGGTTGTGCTGTTTCCATAGAAGTGCAGGGCTTTATACTGCAGTGAAAAATGACTTGGTGTTCAAAATATTAGGGGCAGTGGTGGCCTAGTGGTTTGTGAAGCGAACTTGGGCAGCCGGTTCAAGTCCCCGGACTGGTAAGAGGTTGAGGTGGGAAAGTGAGAGCGACCGCTTGTCCCAGTCACCACCACTGTGGGCCCTTGAGCGAGGCCCTTAACCCCTGACTGCTCCCCGGGCGCTGCACCGCGGCAGCCCACTGCTCCTAGTATGTATAGTTAAAGAATAGGAATGGGTCAAATGCAGAGAGGGAATTTCCCCAAGGGGATTAATAAAGGTTAGATTAAAGATTGATTATAAAACACTCACACATTTTTTTTGTCCAAAGCACACACTCAAACCATTCCATCAGCTATACCCGCTCTGTCCTGTAGAGGGTTGCTAGGGGCTGGTGCCTTTCCCAGCTGACATTGGGCAAGAGGTGGGGTAGTTCATCACAGGCCTCGCACTAAGAGACAGACAACCATGCTAGCTCACACCTACAGCTGATTTAAAATCACTAATTAACCTTTCATGCATGTCTTTGGACTGTTGGTGGAGGCTTTCAGATAGACCCCCCCACACATAAGGAGAACACGCAAACTCCACATTCACATAAGTAGATATTTGGTACAAATAGATGCACACTGAAGAAGGCACAGCTGAAACATTTGTGCATGATTTCCCTGTTCTCATATTTGCCAGTCTGGACAGAAGAGAAGAGATAATATCTGCTGATTTGTCTGCCTGCTTTGGACTTCAGTTTCTTTAGTTTTAAGGGTCCCCTTTTCAAACTGTATTTGTCTTAGTCTAAACTTGAAATATATGATTCCCTCCAGGTTTCTTTAATCATAGATTCCCAGTAAAATCACTCAGGACATGACCAGTGTGACCACTTAAAAACAATGTCCATTCAATAATCTTAGAAGAATGTCTCATGTTACAAGGAAGGAGAAGTACAAGAGTCTGAGTGAGCAAGGGAGAGTAAAAACTTAAAGCTAAAATAACACTGGATTGTTAACTCAGGCCATTAAAGCTCTGTGTGTCCATGGAGGAAAGATGACGGCGTTTTGAGGCCCACCTCCAGCTGGGACCACCCACACTGGTTAGACTGGTTCTGCCTCTTCGAGAGAGACACTGTGGAGTCTCAATGTCTGCATGAGCGTTTGCAAAGGGAATACTAATAAAAAGAGAAACTTTTTTATGTGTTTCATCTATTTTTTGTCTATTTTTGCAGATTGCAAAAGCATTTTCTCGCCTCTTCTTGATGGATCATTTCTACTTGTACAACACACATGCATATTTGCAGTTTTCCTACCACTGACTCTTTACCTCTACTGCAGTATTGAGGTTTCGTGCTTTGCTCAAGGGCACTTTCACAGACATTTATAATGGAAGTAAACACTTAATTTGCTTCAATGCCAGAAAGAAAGTTAATGGTGCCTGACGCAGCATCATTATACACACTTAATTATGGTATTAATAGTGATACATAGGACATTTATCCTGTTGTTAAATGGAATTTTGGCTACCGTAAAACAACTAAAACAAAAGCAACAAAGATCAGATTTTCTTATTAAATTGTTGGCTTTTGTAAAATAATACACGAGTACACATCTACAAATAACCACAGTTTCACTCATTATAAATTCATTTTATCAATTAATACATATTTGTAATTAATTTAGATTGTGTAACTGAATAAAGCAGAAAAAAAGTAATTGGACATGTATTAAAGTTTTCCTATTTCACATTTGAATACAGTAGCAAATTCTGCATTTATACATAATCATTGAGTATTATTCTATGTTTTTTTTGCAGCAAAAGCCCTAAAATGAAAACCTGTAAAGACCTACAGTATGTGGTGTTATATACGTCGTGGAGGTTCGGGACGGAGGGTGAAACCACGAGTGATTCAGAGGCCTGGAGCCAGACAGGAGCCCAGAAATATGCCAGGAATTGAAGATATTTATTGTTTCAAGGCCTCCAGTTAGTTGCTGTCAGGGGGCCCAGCATTTCTAGCAGTGAAGGTCAAAGGTGAGGCCCCAACTACATTAACTTCTCAGTGCTGGTACAGACACTGAGCACGACAGTTTACACATTGAAACATACAGTACAAACACAAGACTGTGCCGTGTTCATGTGAGTCTTTTTGTCCAGTATGTCGTTCACTTTCTGAGACAAATGGCTGAAAAACACACAGCCTGATCTATTATTGTTAGTGACACTTTGTCGTGCTGTAAATTTATACATGCATCTTATCATGTGACCTATTTGAATTTGAATTTTCAACTAAATTTAACAGATCACAAGGAGTATGTATGTAAACAGACGCTACATAGATGGGAAAGATGGGAAAATAGTAGAGGAGATTAAAAACAAGTGTAGATTAACTGATTAATATCAAAAATATACAGATGGATGACAAATTAATAGAAAAACCTGAGCCCTTCACTCCTACACTGAGGGGAAACAGTGGAACTTTTATGATAAAAGGGGCATTTTCCTGGTGTGGCTTGAGTCACTGCAAATCAATACAATACAGTTGCTGTGAGTGATTACCTTTATTCTATAATGATCTATACTGATGGGAATCCAGGATGACAATGCTACCGTTCATGTGGCACGAGGGGTCACTGAATGGTTGTATGAATGCAGCATTTAAAAATATGTTAATCATATTCTATGGCCTTCACAGTCACCAGATCTTAACCCAATTAAACACCTATGGGAGATTTTGGACTGATTTTAGACATTTAAACTGCCCTATGGAGCCGTTTCTGATCTCTGTTCTCACACATACTTGTAATGTTGTGAACTCCTTCCAGATATATACTAATAAATACATTATGTCATCATGCAAGAGTCTTATGTCTCTATAGAGCAGATCACTTACATGATCGAAACACTGTGTTGTTCTTTCATCCACAACAGGCACCTAAAGAAAACTGGACCCCAATGTTTTTCTTTGTCTTTTCTTTCCCCAGGTTCAGAGAGTTTGTTAAAATTGTGATGACATGGTGTTTTAAATGTTGCAAATATCATTCAAAACCCCATCTTCTACCTGATTCTTATGGATTTCATAAGAATCAAAAAGGGAATATCTTGAGGGATGTGAGGAAATATCATTTGGACAAATAGTGTTCCATCCCTCCAGTGGAGTTCAGAGACTTGGAGAATTAATGCCAAGGAGAACTGAAGCTGAAACTTTATGTGTTGGGTTTTCCTTTAATTTGTCACCTGTATGTATCTATAATAATAATAATGTAACCTTTATTGATCCCCTTGGGGAAATTCCTTCTCTGCATTTGACCCATCCTATTCATAGTTAACCATAACTATACTTACTAGGAGCAGTGGGCTGCTACGGTGCAGCGCCCGGGGAGCAGTCAGGGGTTAAGGGCCTTGCTTAAGGGCCCACAGTGGTGGTGACTGGGACAAGCGGTCGCTCTCACTTTCCCACCTCAACCTCTTGCCAGTCTGAGGACTCGAACCGGCGGCCCTCTGGTTACAAGTTTGCGTCACAAACCAGTAGACCACCACTGCCAAATATATAAAGTGTTGTTATGTAGAGTACAGAAAAATGATTCCTGTGTCGATGTGTAGCCACATTAACAGAGGAAAAACCACACCGTAACGCAAGAATGACATCATGCTTCACTAATTCTCATTCAAAGTTGCAGTGAGAAAACATAAATAACACCAGAACCCGGAAAATCAAGCAGCTAAAAGATTTTTAACATGCTGTTGTTTTGTATCACTGTCACTGTGTAAACCAGTCAGCGTGAACATTCAGGACTGTGCCTGTGTGACGAATCCTGCCTCCCTTGTCCTTTTCATACTGAACAATCCCTGTAATGCACCCACTGTGTGTCCTCCAGCAGCCGGAGGTGACCCGGTCAGTGAATGCATCGCTGCAGGAACTCTGGGCTTCCTGCCAGGTCAAAGACATTTACGGCAAGTAGCAGAGAAGATGCAGGAAGGTGACACGGCAGAGTCGCCTGAACAAGTACGATGGATGTGTCATTATTTGGACAGATTATACTGTGCTTAATATAAGGATTCATAGTGACTGTTTCTAGCTGCATCTGCAAGAAGCTTGAAAAACTTCCAGTAACAAATAGATCACATTATTTCTGCTGTTAATCTTCTCCACAAAGCAAAACACTGGGAGGGAATTTTCTCCAGAGACGTCCCTTGTTGCTCATATTTTCCATGATACAACCTTACGTGATTTTATTTCCATGGCAAAATCATATGACCACATTAAATCATTGGGGAAAATATTAATGATCATCACATATTTTAATTAATCCAACATTTTGTGTAAATATTCTCTCTGAATATTTCACTGAAATCATTTGACAGTGTAGGAGTGTCGATAATCACACACTAGATGTTGTGCTGAAAATCTATTTTCTGCTAGAAAAAAACAGGAACAAAACACAGCGCAGAAAATAATTTCTCAAATTTGATTTTTTCATTTCACTAGTTATTTGTTATCAGATGTGTTTAAAGCTGAAGTATATAATTTAGTCTGTGTTGTTGCTGTTCTTTTTTTCTGATTATTTTGTAGATTTTGTAGATGTTTTCCTGGAATACTTAAAGTTTGGTCACACAAATTACTATTAAATAAAATGAATGAAAATAGATATTTCTAAGACACACCTTTACATATGATAATAGCTCTGAAAATCATCATAAATTAAACTAGTTGAAGGTACACAATTGGAGAACCAGTCATATAGCTAGCCTGCATTCACTGTGATATTAATGTGGATCATGGGTTAAACATTGATTAAAAAGTAGGACGACCTTAGTTTGCTAAAAATGTCTTATTTATATTAATTCTAGTATGAAATACATTGAAAATGGTGCAATTATAAGGATAAAATAATAGGATAAAAAGCCCACAGTGATTTAAGATCCTAATAACGCCTCTGTGCTCCTGTATAATATTATATTATATAACCACCTGCCAAACAATATTTATGTAGACAGTTTGTTTGTCTTGGTTTAATTTAATTTTATATTCACCTTCTCTGTACACATAAGCTGTATAGCTATGCTTAGCCTTGTCAGGCTTTGTTTTGCTGTCTTTGTTTACCTGTATGTTTGTTCTCGACACTGTTTATAAAAGTTATACATACCTGGCCAAATAATTTTTAATTCAAACACAGAGCCACCATTATTAATAATGCACGTGAAACTCTTGCTTGTATTTGTAACTAATAGACCTACATTACTTTTATTTATTCATTTACACAGTGTTGTATTGAGTTTTTACTGAAACAACCTGCAAACAAAAGCATGCATTGTGTTGATTTACGACAGAAGCACTTGTTCGTGCATCCTAACACTGCCATAAACTGTATTATATACACAGTTCTATCGAAACAGAGGCATTAATAACTGGTTATGCTTACTGGTTCCACTAGGAGCCGCTGGCTGGATGCTAACCCTGCTAGGAGCTAACACAGTCCATTTATTCATTGTAGAGATCCGGGATGCTCCGACGCTGCTGGAAATGCCACAGAAGGTAAAGGAGCCAGGCAGCTGTCTTTGTACGAGAAAACAGTTGTTTGGATAAAAGTTTCTACCAAGAGAAAAGTTTTGGAGACGCTTTGCAATGAGCTGGAGTAAGGAATAAGTTGTTCCGGACGTCTCGGACGAGGAGGTTGCTCGGCTTTGACGCTCACAAGTTTAGACAGCTAGCTGACGCCAGCCGCCGTTAGCTGCTGTTAGCTTAGCCTGCTAAGTAAATACTACGGCTGCCTTTCGGAGTTTACTACATCTGCGTCAACATCATACCTGCGCAGTTAGTAGTCATTTGTGTAATCGTTTTAATGCTCTAACATCGCGGTTTGCTCCTCCGAGATGGATGGATTTTGTTATGTTACACACAAAGCTAACTGGCTATAGTTAGCATGTCCGTGTGCTAGCTGACGTTAGCTAACGTTGCCGGGCCAGACAGCAACTTCGGCAGCAGAGTTTCGGGGAGCTAACACGACACTATTGTCGCTAACAAGCAACCTCTGCTGCTCACAGGAGTCAACCCGCAGTCATGTTTGAAATGGAGACACATATATCGTGCCTTTTCCCGGAAATTCTGGCCATTATTTTCAGTTATCTGGACGTTAAAGACAAAGGAAGAGTAGCCCAAGTGTGCGCGGCCTGGAGAGACGCGTCCTACCACAAGTCGGTGTGGAGGGGGGTGGAAGCCAAGCTCCATCTGCGGAGAGCCAACCCGTCTCTGTTCCCCAGTCTGCAGACCAGGGGCATCAAGAAGGTGCAGATTCTCAGCCTGAGGCGAAGTCTGAGCTACGTGATTCAGGGGATGCCGCACATCGAAAGCCTTAACCTGTGTGGATGTTTCAACCTCACAGACAATGGTCTGGGACATGCCTTTGTGCAGGACATCCCATCACTGCGGGTCCTGAACCTCAGCCTTTGTAAACAGATCACTGACTCCAGCCTGGGCCGGATCGCCCAGTACCTCAAAAACCTGGAGGTGCTTGAACTCGGGGGATGCAGCAATATCACAAACACGGGCCTGTTGCTCATTGCCTGGGGCTTGCACAGACTCAAGAGCCTTAACCTGCGCAGCTGCAGGCATGTGTCGGATGTGGGCATCGGTCACCTGTCAGGTATGACCCGCAGCGCTGCAGAGGGCTGCCTGTCCCTGGAGAAGTTAACCTTGCAGGACTGCCAGAAGCTGACTGACCTTTCTCTCAAACATGTCTCAAAGGGCCTAAACAAGCTTAAAGTGCTCAACCTCAGCTTCTGTGGGGGGATATCGGATGCAGGGATGATCCACCTGTCACACATGACCCACCTGTGCAGCCTGAACCTGCGGTCGTGTGATAACATCAGTGACACTGGGATAATGCATCTGGCTATGGGCTCCCTCCGGCTGTCTGGACTTGATGTCTCCTTCTGTGATAAGATTGGAGACCAGAGCCTGGCTTACATCGCCCAGGGCTTGTACCAGCTCAAGTCCCTGTCTCTGTGTTCCTGTCATATCAGCGACGATGGCATTAACAGGATGGTACGCCAGATGCACGAACTCAAGACTCTCAACATTGGACAGTGTGTGCGCATCACAGACAAAGGGCTGGAGTTGATAGCTGACCACTTGACCCAGCTGACAGGGATCGATCTGTACGGTTGTACTAAGATCACCAAGAGGGGTCTGGAGAGGATAACGCAGCTCCCGTGCCTTAAAGTATTAAACCTGGGACTGTGGCAGATGACCGAGAGTGAGAGAATGAGGTGAAAGCTCTCCTGCTTAGTGGACATTTCATTGTGTATAGTGCTCAGTCGTGTACTGAGAGGGTTTGCCTGTATCCATTCTTAATCCTACCTTCTATACTGTGACTACAAAACAAGGAGAGGGACTCAGAATCGATCACTGGAATATTGTTCACCTCTGCTGCAATACTCCACTCTTGCTCTGTTTCAGTCTTGTGCTCTCAGCCTGTGTACAGTTCTTACTGTCTAGCTACCTCACCCGTCAAACACAGGAGTGCCTACTGTCGCTGAATACTAGTTTAGATTGTATATTTTTGTGACTCACATACCAATGGAGATTTTGATATTTAAGAAAAATCTCATTGCAGAATAATAACTAGGCATTTTAACTCTTAACAGAATGGCCGGAGTTGGATTGAAGTTTTGATAGAATGTTTTTTGGTTGATTTTTTTTTTGCTGATGTATTTTTTTACTTGTTTAACCTACTTTTTTTTTTTTTTGTATTGAATGACTTGCTGACAAAATTGTACTTCAAATTGAAGTGGGCGGATCACTCCTTTCTGTCTTTGTTTACTTATGTATAGTTGGCTATGTTTCATATTCCTGAGGAAGTAAGTTATGTATCCGATGTTCCAGTTTCTACTCTGTCAAAGGTTCATCAACACGACTACAGTAAGGTGTAGTAATTAACAGCTACCAAGGCTATATGCAATACTTAAAACTGTTCGTCAGCGGTGTGTCCCCTGAGGAGCTTCCAACGATAAAGTTGTCAGAGTATTTGTTTTTAAAAAAAAGCAGTAATTTAAGATTGTTTTATATTCATACAGTAGTGCTATTTATGAATAAAGATGGCAAATATGTTTCAGTTTTGTCTTTTATTTGTAACAGTTTGATGTTTTATTATTACGACTTCACATCTCGAGGGTCTGTGCAGAGTCTTTGATTTTTCTTTCTGCATTTCTTATGAGTTTTTTTGGTGTAGTATCTTAGGTGTTACAGCTGAATGAAATCTAGATTTAATTATGTAATTAAGAGGGAGATTAGCATTTCAGTCCCTTTGCAGCAGGTAATACTGATTTATTTAGCATATTTAAATATTTGATCATGTTTGAGTCATTGTCTTCAATGATCTAAAATAGAAATCTGTATTTACACTGAAAGAGCCAAGTGTGGTTGTTAAAAGCCCCATTTTGCAAGTTTCTACCCTTCTTAGCTCTCCTGGAGAAGCATCCCGCAGCATCTTTACTTACATACCCAGATTGTATCGCATGTTCTCAGTAATTTATGAGGACTCGGGGCTACAACTCTAATACTGATGGGTGCATTTTTGCCACTGTTTGCTTGTAATCCTGCAGAATTCACTGCATTCAAATGGAATGCTTTAGATTGAAGCCCACAATGTACAGCATAATTACTCTGGAGTGACGTGTAATCTTTGGTATGGTTGGTTTGATACTTACACATTTCAAGCAAAGTATTTTACTTTCTACTCCGCATTTATCTGACACCTTTAGTTACTTTTAAGATGAAGATTTTGCCCAATGGATATCATATCAAGCTTTTAAAATACAACATATTGGTGAAGACGAAACCAGACTTTTTGGCTTCTAGTTGGGGTCACATTTCAGATGCCTATAAATTGTTACTAGCTCCACCAAATAGTGACATTTCCCTGGAAACTTCTCACATGGTTTTGTTTCCATTTTTTTTAATGATTCACCGAATATCAGAGTTTACAGAAAAAGTACAAGAATGGAAATAGATGTGGCTATTAGCACTTTTTTTTTATCTTCATCTGATGAGCCCTCAAATTCATCTGGTTTTTCTTGTATATAAAACTTTGAACTAGCTAAACCTGCAGCAGCTATAATATATATGTGATCATTTATTAGTTGAAGGGATCAAACCAGTACTTTTAGTTTATTATTAATAATAATAATAATAATAATCTAACCTTTATTGATCCCCTTGGGGAAATTCCTTCTCTGCATTGACCCATCCTATTCAAAGTTAACCTTAACTATACATACTAGGAGCAGTGGGCTGCCGCGGTGCAGCCCCCGGGGAGCAGACAGGGGTTAAGGGCCTTGCTCAAGGGCCCACAGTGGTGGTGACTGAGACAAGCGGTCGCTCTCACTTTCCCACCTCAACCTCTTGCCAGTCCAGGGACTCAAACCGGCGATCTACCGGTTACAAGTTCGCTTCACAAACCACTAGGCCACCACTGCCCCATTAATACTTTAACTGAATTTTGCTGCAAATACTTAAATACTTAAGTGTTATTTGTCATGCAGGACCTGTACTTCTAATAGAGTATTTTTGCATTACTGTATTGGTACGCAAGTAAATCATCTCTGTACTGTCACACTGTACCATGTAATAGAATAGCTACCCAGTAGTTAGAATAGTAACTAGTATAAATTCTCTTGAAGTTCCTTCCAAACATCCAGAATTAATAGAATAGGTACTGAGTAGTTCATAAAATACTATAAGTCCTTAAATTGTTACTGCCTTATTCTACAACTTCACATCTAGTTCCCCAGGATCTACATATACAGTGTGTATTACTACATATTGTACTGTTGGTATCAAAAGTTACACGGTAACTCTGGAGTAATTACACTGTAAGTTGAAGGCATTACCAAAAATGCTTTAACGAGAAAACAAGGCTTATAATTTATTTATTTACATACATACAAAATCCAAATAACTCACAAACATGTCTGTTTTGCTTTCTTTTTACACAGTTTGATTCTTAACACGAACAGACAGAAGGCAGTACATTTCTTATACAAATGCAAAAAAACAAAACAAAAGAAACAAACACCATGAACTTGACAGAAGCCCCTTAATCAGCTCTGTGTTCCGCAATAAGGAGTCAAGAAAAAGAGATGACCAGACATTAAGGCAAGGGCGGGGACACACAGGCCAAAGTAAGGGAAATAAAACACTTTGAAAAATGCTTTCCTCTGAACCCAGCGGTGACGGGTTACAAGGAATGGAAAGAAAATAATCTCCACTGAGAGGTTTGACAGACAAGAAGTAGAAAAACAAGCATCTCACCAACATCCTCAAACACCATGTTTTGTTTTCGGTGAGATACCCTCCCAAACTGATCTGTAAATCTACAACACATAAGAAGTTTGCTAGAAAACGTCTATTTTTAGTTGTATACTGACGCAGTTTTACTCTGTTGTGTAACATCGTGTTCCTCTTATAACAGCGGGAGGTCCAGGATGGTTGGAGACTTATTTTTATCCGTCAGTCTGCCTTTGACATCAACCAACAAAAATCATCGACATAAGAAACAAAAATACGACAACACTGGAATCTCAGCATAATACATTTACATCATCATCTGGTGAAAGTATATAAAAAATGACAATTAGAAATAAATGCAAGAAAAGTACTCTCCCATCACACAGTCACGGTTTGAAAACATTTGTAGTTCACACGTTATTTTGACACAAGTTTTTTTTGACACTTCTTTCCTCAGTTTCTGCTGAGGACACTAACTTGACGGTCATTTTGTTCAGAGCAGCTTGCTCTTCAAGATTCTGTGCAAACATTCAATGCATATCGATACAGTAAACATTTTATATATATATATGTATTATATTTATATATATATATCTATAGAACATGACTTTCCGCAAGTTATGGCAGTACTGTCACACACACACATTTTGTCCTGAGGACAAAATTATACACAAAAGACAACTGCACTGCTTTTAACTTTTCTGATTTTTTTTTTTTAAAAGAATGCACAACACCTTCCACTTAATTACCTTTATTCAGTCACTGTACGTGTTAAATATCACGTTATTTACAAACTGATCTAAAAAGTCAAAATCTGCTGAAAAGTGACTTTCATTTCCTGTAAATGTAGATGCACTTAGTAATTAAAAACCTCAGCCCTGAAGATTTAAAAAAATACAACAACGGAGGCATCGCTTGTATTTTTTTTTTATGCGATCTGAAAAATACAAGAAAAAAGGTGTTGTCGCTTGTATTCTTCAGTGATTCAGTTGACAAACTAAAGATCAGGTGGGCTTTAAGTAACGTCTATAGAAACTTTGGATGAGACTGGATGATCAGATCAAAAATTCTTACATCATGCCTTAGCACCAGTTTTACAGAGGAGTAAATATCCCTGCATTAGGTCCAGTACTGATCTCTGTGCATGCTCCAAGGCCACTAGAACGTTCTTAAAAGAAACATTGCATACCTCATAAACAAGTGGACGTTGTGTGCAAAACCATCTAAAAATTAATACGTCACCATTAATAAAAGCGTTTTTTGTTTTTTTTTGTTTATCCTCTCTCTCAACCATTAAGAACATATTGTGTGACTAAAATCTGATCTTTGATCTGTGCCAAAGGTCGAGCCTTGATCCCCCTCTAATGCCGATGACCCAGCCACAGACGACGCAGCAACGTACCTACAACCTAATCCTAGCTACATGGACAAATCCACAGCTCAGAGAACATGCTGGTTAAAAGTGGCATTTCATAGGTGTTACTACTTGGGCAACACTGACTAAAATACAAAATAAGCATCTGCATGGCTCCATGATGCAACCACTGAACTCAGCTCCTCTCAGCCCCCTCTAGATGTAGCAGCTCCCTAATTCACCAGGACAAAAAGTGCTTTCCTGTCCCATGTAGGGAATAAATGTACCCCTTTAACTTGAGAGATCTGTGAGAAGGGCTAAAAGATAAAAGTGAGTGAGGTAACTGTGCCTCATCTGGCAAATCCTGCTCTTAATGAAGCTGTCTAGGGAGAGGAAGGTTGGCAGTACACTCCAAGACTTTGTGCAGAAGGTTGCTTATTCAATCTGATAGCCTTTGTCTCCCAACACACCTGTGTGCTATGATGTCTGCCCACCATGTCATGAGGTTTGTACTTTAGTTCTTCTCTTTCTACTGTACCTCCACCACCTGCCATGGCTGTCAAAATGAGCAGACGATGGTTTGCAGTGCAGACTTTGTGAACATCCCTATGTAGATTTTTTGCCAGCCTGACAGTCGAGTAACATATGAGACAGGAAAGCACTCATGAGTCCTGAGAGTTTGTTGCAGGGTTAACGAGGGGGACAAAGAAGAAGAAGAGCCCAGCGAGGTGAGATATTGCCCCCAGCTTTCTCTCTTCCTTCCAGGAGCCTTTTCTGGGTGGAGGTAGGGGCACCTGGGCTCAGCCGGGTTTATGTCTGAGGTCAGAGTTGTCAGCATGACTCCTCCAGGGCATTGACAACCTGCTCCAGGATATCGGGGCAGTAGTCTGCAATCTGCTGGAGAACAGAGTTGGCGTATTCCTGCAGCTCTCCGCTCTCCTTCTCACACACCTCCAGCTCCCGCTCCAACTGCAGGCAAGAAGGCAAGAGTTAGTTTCTTTTTTAACAGAATTTCTATAAAGCTATTAACAAAACATCCCATCTCCCTTAAAGTGATAGTGTGTCTGAAGTGGGCTTGTATGAGGCAAGCATCCATACTGTGTATTACCTACAGTAGACCATGAACTCCCTCGGTTTGGAGAAGCAGAAAGGAATCTCAGCATGAAAGCTAAACAATGAACTGCTGTGGTCCAGATCAGCGGTGTTTTAGGTGCCTAAAAAAATCTTTACCAGTTTCAGTGTACGCTATATTTTAAATATTTTCACTGCTTTACCTTGTCATCAGTCAGCCGTTTGTGACGTTGTAACTGAAGCAGTTACAGTGCTGTCTTCAGAGCCACCAGACTCCATTGACAGAAACTGTAGTTCCACCTCACAGAACACGTGACATGCTAGTATGTTTTCGTGTCTTAACATGTTAGTTTGGATATGAAACAACGTAAAAAATGCCTACCATGATCTACTGCAGGAAATGCACTGACTGTGGATACATGCCTCAAACAACCCCACTTCAAAGAAACCAAACTATCCTTTAGTTATTGCTGTGACTGTTTTTTAAAAAAGAAATACAAATATACCAAAGATGTACTTTGAAGTTATTACATGAGCAATAAGCAAAAACAAGTGATGCAATTTAAAATCAACTTCCTGGTTAATCACTGTGCCCCAACTTTATCCACTTTTCAATCAAAACTTCTATTTCTTCTTTGGGCTTAAAACCTAAGCACTGGCCTTGTGTGTGTGTCTGCCTATAATGTTCTCTACATGTGTTTTATTTGATTTCAATTGCACTTGATTTGAGTGACTTTTCTTTATTGTGATTTTAAATGCCTTTTATTTGAAACGGACTTCACAAAAAAAACCTACCTTCCCTGACATGCTTCATGTGCGCCAAACAAAAGTCACAAAATTCTCCATTACTTAATAACAATATACACAATATGAATAAGCCCTATATGCTGTAATATACAGATGAAAGAGTTCCTTCATTACCTGTTCGACACTCATTTTCTGGAGCTCCTCCTCCCAGTCTTCAGGGTCGCTGTGGTGGTAGTGTGAGGGCGGTGTGAGCTGGCTGAGGATGCTGGGGTCCCGGTCATGGCAGAGGTCTGTCAGGTGGGCGATGTAGAGTTTGAGCTTACTGCGGTTCTGGGACAAGGCTAGAAGAGGGGGTATCATCTGCAGGGTGGGAGGGAGAGGAAGACAAGTAAAGCATTATTTTCTTTAAACAACACAAGTTTAACAAAGAAGAATTGCAACAGCTGAACATAATGAAAGTACCAAGCACAAGACACCACTTTCATTTAAAGCAACAAAAAATTCCATGAGCGAAAAACAAAGCATCATCATCATCATCTGCATGCATGCCTATGAATCCATCACCATCTCACATCCCCAATATTCTGGGATAAATTAACAGGATGTATTTATGTTCGTGTAGCTCTTACAAAGCAACTTACTCAACCACTGATAACATCAAGGTTAAAACCATTTGAGATGATGAGACTCTTGGCTTGCACATGCAAAACACACACGTATACACACACACACACACACCACTGAAACAGTAACCCACGCCGCCACACCCACAAAAAAACAATACATGTACAGTGTTAAAAGCACAGGATGAATTTGTGAAAACAATAATGACCTTCAACATAAAGAAGAGAGGAATGACGAGACAATAAGAAAAACCACAAATGAATGAAGGATGAGTAAACATGCCGATGTAGCAGCAAAGAAAAGATCTGGCTTTTCATACGAGCTCACCCTTCTGAACAAAATGGCTGAGAGAGAGAGGGTGAGGGCAAAAGGTTGGCTACGCCCAAATACCCTCCTCATCATCCTGATAGCCACAAAGTGAGGCAATTGCAGCATTAGAAAGGAACACTAGGTTAGTGTGTAAACAGACAAGGAAAGTAAAAAAAACAAAAAAACACAGAGGAAAACTTCCATGTCAACAATGTTAATCCTTTTCAACCTACTTTACGGACACAACCTTATTAACCAATCGATAGCAGACATTCCAGAGAAGTTGTTTAGGATTAAATAGACACTACTGATAAAGGTACTATGTAGGATGTACTGCATAATGCATACTACAACTGTTAATTTGTTTTATTTTGCAGTATGCTACGGCAGGCTTAGCAGGTTGCCAGTTTTGGAAAGCTGAACCAAACAGTAACACAGTGAATGTGTGGCCTTCCCTTATAATCTAAAAATCACACATCTGGGGTTTGTATCCCCACCCTGCTTTTATTGGTGCAGTTGGTGAGAGGCTGAGGTAGGTGATAGTCTCCTTGTGTGTGGTGAGTTTGTTAGTAGTATTGAAGTATTTTAGCAGTTAGCATTAGCATCGAGCATTTGCACTAGCTAAATGTTAGCATCGGCACTGGTCTTTACCTGGAGCATCTCCTAAACGGGCCTGGGTCAGTTGAACGTGGCAGTGCTGGTTGAATTAGCAGTTAGCATTAGCAGTTAGCTAAATGGTAGCATCGGCACTGGTCACTACCTTTAGCATCTCCTAAACGGGCCTGGGTCAGTTGAACATGGCAGTGCCGTTTGGATTGTGTAGGAGGAGTGTGAACTGGCACTAGGGGGGTTGACTCTGGGACGCCAGAGTTCACTGCCGAGCCTCCTGGAGGTGTCGTGGGACTAAGTAGGCGAAACACCGTTGAAGGGAGGTTTCCACCTGATGCCCCCCCAGAGACGTGTTAGGAATCACTACTCACTGGTATGTGTAGTGACAGATTAGGGATCCTAGGTCCTTCATTGAGTATGAATCCTTTTTTTTTTTTTAGCACAACTGTCTTGTGTTTAAATTAACTATAATCTAAAAAACCCACTGAAGCTAAAAATGTGGATGTTGATATTTCCAAATATGAACATTTAC
>OMNN01051464.1:8455-21563 GCA_900302755.1 Chromis chromis | reverse complement strand
TCAGGAGGCAGCGCGCCGGGAAGCTGCTGCTCCGTCAACTCCTTGTACCTGAAACAGAAGACGGACGAAGCTCAGAGACAAAGCTCGTGGAAACAAATCGGGGCTTCTATCTCTTTGTTCTGCCTGTAAAAGCTCTCTTAGATCAGTGGTTCTCAACTGGTGGGTGGGGCCCCAAAAGTGGGTCGCGAAGCCATTTTTAGAGGGTCACAGAAGCACGACCCCCCTAAAAAAAGTAGTGGTATAAAGTCTTTTATTTTAAAGGACGTGTTTCTTATGACACAGTTTGCTTTCAACAGCAGGATATTTAGTGGTGGTGACACCAGTAGTTGTCCACTATTAACCTCTAGATGAGGCTCTGCCAGCTTAGTGGAGACATTTATGCTAAAATAAACCAAGATGTGTTCAGAATCTGTCAGAATGGGACAGAATATGACCAGAACTTGGCAAAAGTGTCCAAATATACCAAAATGAGCAAAAAATAAGCCAAAATTTCCCAAGCTGTATCAAAATGTGTTGAGATACATCCAGATAAACCTTAGTTTGTTAACAGGAACAGCAAACTTCAAAAATTTGGGTCGCGACCGTTATTAATAGAGACATAGTGGGTCCTGATGCTGGACCAGTTGAGAACCACTGTAAATGGTTTTCTTTATCTGCGCTGTGCTGTTGTGTAGCTGAATAACTTGCCTTTCCAAATTTAATGTCTGTTCTTGGTCTTGGATTTTGTGAAACTAATTTCTAAATAAATGCGACTTATAGTCCAGTTCGACTTATATAACACATTTTTTGACTGATGCGACTTATAGTCCAGAAAATACAGTAAACTATTTATTTGGAGCCAAACAGTGGGTAAACCTTTAGGTGTACCTTCATCTAGATGCTCTGTTATCGCGTCAACACACTCGCACACAAACAATCCCACTCACTTCTCTTTGAGCTCCTCGGTGGAGCCCTTGTCGGGGAACATGGAGGAGATGGCTTCAAAAATCTTGTCGGAGGGAAACTTCTTGCTGCCGTCGTTGTTGTTGGTTCGGCCTGGAGGCGACACAAACACGTTTTCCATCAGCGCACAAAACTACTTTCCTGTGTTACTAAAGCTTGTGGGGGAAAAACTACAAGCTGTCAGGATCACGTGGCGCTAACTGTTAGCATGTAGCCGGCTGTAGCTTGTTGTTAGCGCTAAACGCTGCTCACTAAGCAGCACCTGCAGCATCTCAGCTGTGGACTCACCGTCGCTGCTAACCAGCCCGTCCTTGCGGGGGTCCTCCGAGTGGTCCTTGCCGTCCAACATGTCCATCTTGTCCACCTTGAAGTCCTGCTCCTCCTCCTCCTCGTCATCCTCGTTGTCGCTGTACTGGGCCAGAGCGCTGACCAGCTCCACGAAGATCTCGTCGTTGATGAAGCCGCACTCTGCAAAACATCGAGTTTCCTTGTTACAACTTTCCGACAGTCCTTGAACTAACCATGTGTACAGTCGTGGCCAAAAGTTTTGAGAATGACACAAAAATTAGTTTTCACAAAGTTCACTGCTTCAGTATTTTTAGATCTTTTTGTAAAATGTTACTCTGGTATACTGAAGTATAATTACAAGCATTTCATAATCGTCAAAAACTTTCATTGACAATAAATTGAGTTTATGCAAAGAGTCAATATTTGCTGTGTTTACCTTCTTTTTAAGACCTCTGCAATTCACCCTGACATGCTGTCAATCAACTTCTGGGCCACATCCTGACCGAGGAATATGAATAATCAGTTTAATTAATAATTTGTCCGAATTTTGGGGGTTTTGTTTGTCCACCCGCCGCCTGAGGATTGACCACAAATTCTCAAAACTTTTGGCCACGGCTGTATGTTATTGCCGGGAAAATGACAGCTGTTTATTTTGAGTAAGTTGCATATTGTCTAGCTGCTGTGAAAGTTCACTAAATAACTCTACCAGTGTATTAATCCACTGAAAGTAGTCCCCAACAATTTCATCAACTTCACTCCAGCTAAATATTTATTTATTTTTTTTAAACTCTGGAGTCCGGCTACAGAAAATTACTGTGCCTTTTAGAAAATTAAACTACTTAGATGGATGACAAATTAATGGAAAACCTTTGACCCCCACAGTGAGGATATATGGTGGCTCTATTATGCTCTTAAGAGCATTTTGCTGATTTGGTCACTGCAAATCAATATAAAGCAGTTTAGAATGATCAACTGTATCCTATGATGAAATCTGTCTATCCTGGTGGGAATTGTCTCTTCCTGGAGGACACTATGTCTGTCAAGGGCTTGCTGAAATCATTGGACTGGCATGTTAGGCAGTGCTTTTTATCACAATCATTAAAACATCAAATTTGGGGAAATCTTTTGGAAGAATGATGTTCCATTACTCCAGTAGAGTGCCACAGATTTGTAAAAATTAATGCTAAGGTGCATTGAAGCTGCGCTGGCAGCAACACCTTACTAAATGTACCTGTCTGTATATTCCATCCATTTTTAAACCTGCAACAACAGATTCTTTTTGGTGACTTAGTAGTTGTATAAACAAGTTATTCCCCTAATTAAAGGTAATATGGACACACGTTAGTGTATAGTTGCTTATGTGCATATGCAGCAATTATGGAGTGACATCACCATTAATTTAGTGTGATGTCACCTTTATTTCTGTTTTTGGTCTTTATCAACTCTGCTAACTGTGCACCAGTTCTCTTGTGTCCAGTTAAGCCTTTAGAATGAAAAATATTAAATATTATTATCCAACAAAGGGTATATTTGTGTATCTTAAACATGTCTAGTGTGTATCTTTTTAAAGATTCATGTCTTCATTACAAACAGGTAGTTTTGGGTCAGAGCACCACAGACAAGATATGACAAAAGCAACGAAACTAATGCATTGTTGGTGTCTTATAATGCAATAAAAATAAAAAATACCTTATGGCCTCCTGAAGCAGTGTCTGTAATTGTGTTCTTACCTGAAATATATATCTATTTTATGATAAATGTCTAATTGTAAAGTAAAGCTGACGTGGTTATTTTGTTTTGTGCTTAAGCTGCTATACCTTCAGCTTTGCTTCATTTCTTTCTCCGGAAGAAGAGAACAACCTGACTGACATTTGCCCGCCCTGTTCTAGTAATGAAGCAGTAAAGGAACGGATCTGCCAGGCAGTTGAGGCTTGAGATAGCAGTACTGATCTTGTAGAGATAGAAGACCCATGCAACACCCCTGCAGTCATCCACCAGTGTACGGAGAAGCATCATGATATGGATAGGTCCAAAACAAAACACAAGGCTGAGCAGAACTATTGTCAAAAGCTTTGTAATCTGTTTGCGTTCCTGCTCCTCTGTGGCCTGGTTGGATTTCACCTCCACACAAATCCCCCAGGTGGAAAAACACACCAGAAGAACCGGAATTACAAACCCCAAGAAGAAACGCACTACATTAGCATGAGCCTGATGCTCTGACAGTGGGATGAAGACATCAAAGCACACTGCAAATGCATTGTTTTCATGGTACGAGTCCTCCAAGGTGATGGTGGCGGCGTTGAAACAGGCCACCAACACCCATATGGCGACAGTGACGCCTGCAGCAGTGGTAACTTTCCTCAGGCAAGCGTACTTTAATGGGTGAACCACTGCCAGGTAGCGGTCAACAGCAATGCAGCAGAGGAGAGCCTCGCTGGTGTAGAAGTTGGTAAAGAGAACAAAGACAGACAGCACACAAACGTAGCCTCCAAATGTCCAAACTCCTCGCCACAGGAAGTCCAGCCACAGAGAAAGACCAATGGTGAAGGTCAGGTCACTCAGCGCCAGGTTGAACATGTACACGCCAAGCTCGTTCTTCTGTCTGATGTGCTGCCAGGACACGTAGAGGAAGAAGGCATTGGATGGGATGGAGGTTATGATGACAGCCCCGTAGAAGACGAGAAACGGCCTCCGCCTGGATGTGTTGTCAGCTGAGTAACATTCTGAATGGTTGGTGGCCAGGGATAAGTTTTCCATTGCTGATGTGGTGTTCATACCTTGTAAAACATGAGGAAGGAATTAAGAAAGGAACACAACAATAGACATGACTATTTAAACTTAGAAATTAAAAATTTTACACTACTCACAGCGAGTAGTCATTGAAAACAGCTGGATAAGGCCTTTTAAGAGATTGTTAGAATTTACCAGGCAGAGTGAATCTAATAAAAGATGCAAGGACACAGTGTTTTGGTGACTTGAGAATAAATGTAAGGATGTCTTGGCTACTGCTGTCTTGATTTTGACAATTAACATCAACTGTCTGACTGTGTGAGTCTCCACCTTTATGGAAGAATGTAATTGCTGAAGTGGACCTTCAAAGTATCAAGTACTTAGCAGCTCGATAGCTCAGTGAATAATATTAAGTTCCTTAATGCTGCCCCGCCTACCTATGTATGTCGTTTTAGATAAAAGCGCCTGTTAAATGAAATTGTAGACATAATGCAAGAATTAAGACTTACACCCCTGGCTTTAGCACGAGAGATCGATGGTTCAGATCCCGGTCAGGCCGTAGTTGTCCAGTGAGGACCCTTAGGCAAGGTCCTTAATGCATGCCCTCCCTACCAACCTCCTCAGATGTACGTCTCTTTGGGTAAAAGCATCTGCTAAATGAAATTGTAGAAATTGCACCAAGTACATGCAAGTCTTATAGTTATTTTCTAAGCATTTATTAGTGCTCTATTTGAACAAATTATGAAAATAAAACTACAAAACATGCTGCAGATTGGTAATCCATTACTGTCAACACTCATCCTGCCTTATTTTTTATCAGAATTACATTACCACCTGTTGTCTACCACTCATCCTAAAAACACTGCATTAAAAATTATGTTGGTGGTTCTGAACATATCTGCTTTTGCAATTTCCCTGAACACTGAGCACAACAAAGAACACAAAACACAACCTGTCTGCAAATGCATTATCACGTGACAATAATCTAACAAAAACAATTCTCATTCAAATGTTTATTGTGATGGAATTATCTGTTCAAGGACCTAAGCTAAATACTGCTAATAAATGTCAAGTATTAAACACCTTTGATGTTGTCCTTTAAATCTTCAGCCATCAGCCCGACATTACCAAGTAATTTCAGAGAGAAAAGCATAAACTCATTTCAAGTTTAGTTGTACTTACTCTTTTCAATTGTATTTCCAAACACTGTCCATGAAATTCATTGCTAATAAAAGAAAATCAAAAACCAATGCAGAGTTGATTCATTCAGTTGTCTTTTTCTGTCCTGCTACTGTCAGTTTGCTTAAAGGAACAGGAAAGATCAGCAGCTGCCTGTTCGTTGTCCATGACTACCGTATTTGACTTACTAGGTGACAGGCCACGACAGAACAAACTACCAGTGTTAGAGGATCACAAGGCAGTTTTATTTAGGACACAAAGTCTAAATGAGACTGTTATTTTATGGTCGGTGTGGCAACATAGGCATGGGTTCAGGTAAAGGGGATGCTGATAACTGTCTGATAAAAGAATACATACTGTTTTAGTAAATGTCTCCATAGTATAGTTACAATGTTTTGACTGGCTGAACTTGTTATAGGATGGCTGTAGTAAACATGGTTTAAAGTGGTTTAAATATAAGTAACAGGTGGGACGATTCCACAGTCTGTACAAAAAATAAAGGAAAACTTCAGCCACAACTTAGCATGTGAGTATTATACTGAGAATGAAAAAGTGTACACCTTTCCTAGAATGTAATGCTGCACCAAACTTTAAAAACCCCATTAAAAATAAACCACTTACACCACCAACCAGTGCACATGTTGGTGCAAGTTTTTCCAATGATATCTCTACTTAAACAGTAAAACAGTAAATAAAGAATATTTAAATTATTAGAAATATTTAATAAAATATTTCTTGCTAATAGAAACTTCCCTCCCTTTCTTCATAGCTTTCGTAATCTCTTTCTTGGCTTTCTCACTGATTAAACAGGAAGCTGTGACCAGTATGGACTACGTGGCCCAGATGCAGTTCCTGGGATCCAATGAGGCCCTGGGAAGCATGACAGTCTGCTATAGGACACTATGTAGGTTAGAAGGAACCAGAGCAGCGGTCTCAGGATAGATGTTTAAAGTGGTTTACTGTGAGTCAAGGACAGAGCACTTGTCTGACAGTGCTCTGTAAAGCACTGAGACAACTGTGTTGTGATATTGGGTTATACAAATAAACTGAACTGAATTGAATTAGATGTCAGAGTGATTGCAGCTGCTAAAGCAAAAAAAGTCACAATAAAGACAAGAGACAGGAAACCCACAACTACCTATAAAAGGGTGGCACTGGCATTTTTTGTGTCAGGTATTCATTTATCTTGAAGCTTGCATTGCCCCCGTGTGGTCTGGTTGGGGAGGTGCACTGCCATGTTCCCAAACCTCTCTCTGATGGTGAGCTGAGATAAGCTTAAAAAAGCTGGTTGGTCGTGCTTAGAATTAAAATAGTATCAAGTGCAGAGACATAATGCTAAAGTAGAATAAGTAAAGTTGTGATATAGTGATCGAGCTTCAACCTTTTGGACCTGACAGCATCAAGTGAGTGCCCTCCAGATTTAGCATCACACTCTAACATCAGACTTGTGATAAACAGTTTATTAGATCATCCAAATTAATGCAGCAGAATTACACCACACATGACTGCAAAAGTATAGAAAGTTCACTGGTCTGCCTTTTTTTTTTTTTTTTAGTATTTTCATTTAAGTCATGGTCATGAGCTTTGGGTCATGACCGAAAGAACGAGATCCCGGATATAAGCGGCCAAAATGAGTTTCCTCCACAGAGTGGCTGGGCGCACCCTACGAGATCGGGTGAGGAGCTCAGTCGCTATGGAGGAGCTCGCAGTAGAGCCGCTACTCCTCCACATTGAGAAGAATCAGTTGAGGTGGCTTGGACACCTGTTCCGGATGCCTTCGGGACGCCTCCCTCGGGAGGTGTTCCAGGCATGTCCCACCGGGAGGAGGCCTCGGGGTAGACCTTGGACACGCTGGAGGGACTATGTCCCTCAGCAACCACCAGAAGAGCTAGAGGAGGTGTCTGGGGCAAAGGAAGTCTGGGTCTAACTGCTTAGATTGCTGCCCCCGCAACCCGGCCCCAGATAAGCGGCAGAAAATGGATGGATGGATGGACTTTCATTTAACACTTGACAAATGGCATACCGAAGTTTTTTCAGCAACACTGACGTGTTCACAAAGTAAAGTGGTATGAACAGGTACAGTAAGTCACTATTTATCCAGATCATTTGACTTCAAATAGTAAATACAGTGCACAAAGCAACAAATTGTACAAGCATTCATGTGTGCACAATGTGCAGGTTGTCACTCTCCACTGTTGGCAGGATAAAAACGTTTTGAGTTTGCTTGAGTTACAATGTCACACACAAAAGTGAGAAATATTACAAGTTTCTGAAACATGATGAGATTTGTTTTTGAACATCACAAGCAGGTCACAATAAACAAATACACAATACAGAGAAAGAGATTCAAATAGATATCCACAGACTTGCACGTGCATAAAGGCATGAAACATCCGATCACTGAGTTGTAGTAACAAGAGTGTAAATGATGTTACAGAGAGACACAAAGTCTGCTTCCATTTCTTTGGTACATTACTTTCATTATTTTACATTGTACCCCTTACTTCTGTGATGTAAAATATATGTGGTAATCTTATTTGATGTATGTATGATGTATGATAGCTAATGAAACAGACAGAGCCACATTCAATCACTTCCTTTCAGAAATACCACACCCTTCATTTCAACAAATCTGTTAAAGTTAGACACAAAAGAACAAGAAAATGTGGATTTATACAATTAAACTTTATGTCTCAGTCATCCTTACCTCTGACTTTTGTGTTGTCAGGGTTCAGAACTATGTTGTTTCATTGTATAAAATCATAAAAACATGCACCCTAATTCAAAAGATTATTATTATTTAAAACAATCATTCCCCAGCAGCTAATAGAGAAACTCGGACACTTGGGACTCAAAACCTCTCTCTCTAACTGGGTGCTAGAGTTTTTAACAGGGAGGCTACAAAATGTTTGGGTCGGCAGCAACTCCTACAGAACCATAACGCTGAGCACAGGGGCTCCACAAGGGTGTGTGCTCAGCCCACTGCTTTTCACCCTGCTGACCCGCGGCTGTGTACCAACCTATAGCACCAACCACATCATCAAGTTTGCGGACGACGTGACTGATGTGGGCCTCATCACTAACAATGATGAAGCTTACTACAGGAATGAGACGAGCCAACAGGTCCAATCTCTTCCTCAGTGGAGAAAACCAAAGAGACTGTTGTCGACTTCAGGAGAGGACACACACAGCATCCCCCACTGACCACTGATGGCGCATCTGTGGAGATGAGCAGCACCAAGTTGCTGTGGGTGTACATTTCTGAGGACCTCTCCTGGACCGACAACACCACATTGCTGGCCAAGAGGGCTCAAACACGTCTCTACTTCCTCCGCAAACTGAGGAGAGCACGAGTCCCACCCATCATGTGTTCCTTTTACCGGGGCTGCATCACTGTGTGGTATGGAAGCTGCACTGCCTCCTGCCAAAAGACCCTGCAATGCATAGTGAATGCAGCCAGCAAGATTGTCTGTGTCCTTCTGCCCTCCCTCGCAGATATTTTCAACACCGGCCGAGCCATCAGTATTGCTGGTGACACCTCCTCCCTTTCAAACTCCTTTTTCAGTCTCCTGCCTTCAGAGAAAGACTCATACATTCACTGTCTGTACATTATATCACAATCTGCAATCTGTCGTCACTCACTGAACCATTTGCACTACTGTACATCGCTGCTACCAAATTTGCACTACCATCACCTCAATAAGCTCTGACTGTTTTGCACTACCGCCACTGTACATAGGGTGATTTTAATACATTTTATTTTATTTTACTTTATTCTATTTATACTGTATTTCAATCCTTTTTTTCAATGTATGGCACTAATACGAAGGTGAGAGAGAAACGGCTTTTCGATTCCTCTGTATGTCCTGGATATATAGAGAAATTGACAATAAAAATCTTCTATTCTATTCTATTACAGATCAGTTTGCAGCATCTTCACCTTAAAGACATCTTGACAGGTTTGTACTCATCTGCATGAATAATTCCTTAACCTTTGTCTGGAAGTTTTTCCCTACAATGACATAGAGAATGGGGTTGAGAGCACTGTTGAATAAGGCTAAATAGGTGAAGATGACTTGGCAGTTATACAGATTAATGAAAAAGTGGCACCCATTCAGAATGTTCAGTCTACTGAGCAAGTGTAGTATACTAATCACATACACTGGCACCCAGCAGATCAGGAATGCCAAAAGGACTATCAGGACCAGAGTGGTGGCCTTCTGCTCCTTTTTCTGAGCTTTTAATGCCTTCTTTAACGTCTTACTCAGAGTGTGAATAATTTTGAGGGTGCAGAAGGAAATAATAAAAAAGGGGGCGATGAAGATAAATGTACTGATCCCTTCAACCACCACATACATAGAAGGACTTTGAAAATTAAAATCACATGTGCTAAAATTTGCCTCATGGTCATGTAAAACTCCCCTGTAGATGAGTATGGGGACATTCAAGAGAAAACTTACACCCCACACCACTACACATGCCAGTTTGGCATAAAATGGCCTCCGCATTCTTCCATTGGTCAGGGGGTGCACCAGTGCCAAATATCGATCAATGCTAACCAGAGCAAGGATGTAGATGCTGCAGGAGACATTCATGGAGATGGAAAAGGTGATCAGTTTACACAGGGTTTCACTATGGTGTAAGTCATATTTTGTTCCTGCTATCACAGCAAGGACAGGAAAAATAGACAGCAGAAAGAGGTCAGCAGCAGCCAGGTTGCTCAAGTAGATCTCAGCCACAGTGCAGGCCTTCTTGTGGAGCCAGAAAACCATCAACACAAACAAATTCAAGATAATTCCCAGCACACTGATGATCAAGATATACGTTAGAATCCCACTGAAGATCCAATCAGTTCCATTATAACGACACCAAGTGTCATCCGTGTTGTTTAGGTTTTCATCCACAGCTTCATGGCTGAAGTTTGCAGGGATGCTGTGGGAAAATAAAATAAAGCGAACCAGACAAAACCATTATACTATAAACCTAATGATGACAAGATGACAAGAATACTGTGAAATACTGAGTATTGCTGAGTATGAATTGAATGCTGTCTGCTGTGAAATATTGAATTCTGAGAAGCTGAGCAACATATTGCAGAATGTCATAGTTGTTTATCCAGTTGGTTTCATGAAGTGTTTCCTGAGAACCAAAACACTGTAGCAAATTGTACACTCAATACAACTTAGTTTTACAAAGAACTTGTCTTGGTGACTCTTCAAATATGACAGCTGAGGTTCCACACATTGGTATGCTTTTGTTACAAATTGTACCTTTTTATTTCACATTATGATGTTAACTATTGGTGTTGGAAGGCACTGGCAGCCATTACATGGCATTAACTGTTTTACACATCCAAACTTTAAAATAAAAACATTAGTTTAATATAGTTTGTGTATTTTGGGTGTAGTTTTTTTAAATTATCTTTTTGTAATTAAAGTTGAAAAAAAAAAAAAAACTAAACATGATTTGTGCAAGTTCATTAAAATGGCGACATCTGCTTTTGCAAATAAACTCCACTCAGTTTTTCATTGCTTGTGCAAGCAATAAAAAATGTGTAATCATATAGACTGATGTTTTCACAAACGCTTTATGATGTAATAAAACCAAAAAAAGCAATGCCAGTAACATAAGTAAATGTGGTTTGTTTGACAGTGACAGATTACAGATTCATTAAGATGTGTTAAGAATTGCCAACCTTTGTCATGCTGCATCTTATGTAAAGTCCACACAGGTTCAACAGACCAAACAATTTTGCGCTATGTTAATGATCATAAAATTAATTATAGGTTGGTAATAAAGTAATAAATGTATAATGTTTGCTGAACCTTTTTTCAGTGGAGCAACCTTGATTTTGTACTATTTGCTTGATTGGTGACGTGAGTAGAATTGCAAGCATTAAAGGCTTAACTAGCAATATTTTCTTGCAGCATTATATCAGTGTTTATATGTAATTTGTAAATTAACAATCTTTTCAAGAATGTTGCTCGCTAAGTAATTTGGTATATTTAAACTTCATAAACATCTGATGCTTAATGTGAGACAAATACAGTTGCAGTCTAGATGTTGACATAACAAAAATACTGTTTCAAAGCCTAACCCTAACCTAGCTTGCTTTTTGTATGCGCTTTTATAATAGGTCTGCATATTCTTGTTCCCAGCCCATGTAAAATATAAAACACTGCTATGCCGAATAATAGTGAGCACGCTTAAGTTGACAGTGAATGAAGGTAAAACATAGAAAATTCATGCATACCTTGTTGGCAAAAGAGTCATCCCTTCTGGTGAAGACAGAAAATGTTGAAATTTCCAGCTACACTCTCAGTTTCTTCAGCTACTGTGCTCCGTCTCTCACTAAAAACAGAAAGTAAACTGATAATAAAGCGATGTCAGCCAGTATCTGTGACTCAATCAATCTATTGCCACCTCCTCCCCTCTTCATTCTGTTCCTCCCGATTCTTCCTTTTTCTAGTACCATTTGCAGTATTCAGAGACACCCCACAGTGTGCTTACATTGTATATGTTGCAAAATACAACAAAAATCCCTGTCTGTCCCATAAAAAACCTAAGACCAGGCAAAAGAAGCGCTGTGTTATGGGCAAATAATATATTTTCTGTCTGAGTGCACATACATACAATACAAGAGTGTTTAATGAGGGACATTCAGCACAAACTCACAAACGATCTGCTTAGTCAGGCATGTATATATGAATAAATGCTTATGAGTACCTGAGCATAAAGGCATGAGTGGTCTTTAAAATCTGAACAGACACATACAGTAGAAACACACAGAACACAAACAGTCTTGAGATAGATTTCAACCAGCAACCTTTAGGAGAACTGTCATCATACAGATACAGATACAGATACAATTTTTTTGGCTGGAAATGCTTTGGGGAAAAATACAGTTTTACCTCTTAAATATATTGTATTTTAAAAAAAAATTTAGTAAATGGCTCTTGGTGTAATTGGCCACAGCTTTACTTGCCTCTGATCAGTCAAAATATAATTAAAATCTGTGAATCCCAATCTCTTGACCTACCCCTACAACTGGTAGCAAGTAGTCCTAAAGTAGCCCTCACCATCTGTCATGTTCCAAAGGTGTTCATTTATTTTAGAATTTCTGCAAACAACTATTTAGGCTGGTTTAGTCAACTTTTCATTCATACTTTAATGACATTTCAACCAAGGAATGCAACCCACAAGGTTAATTTTGAAGCCATTTTCCACCCTAGTTTACGCTATGCATCTTTCATTTGGCTGACAACAGAAGTGAGTACCCCACTGTGCAATATCACTTAAATGTCAAATGATTGACAATTGTATCAAGTTGAACAGTGGGGTTATTGTACCCACCGTATGTCATTATCAAATAAATATTATGTTAACATGTCAAGATGTACAAGGTGGAATGATGACTGTTAATATACAGAAATTTGATGGGTGGCCAATTTGTCACATTAACCTGTAGTGTGAGAAAGAATGAACAAAAAAGACACAAAAAGACAAACTTATATTGTCTAGGGTGTGTTTTGTCTATTTAACACTAAAACATCACAAGCAGGCCAAAGAAGCAGATGTAGATGTATTATGTGTGTCCACAATGCAAGACATAAGAGTCATTATGGAGACTGTAAACATACACTTTGCTTCCGTTTCTCCTGCAGCTTTCATCAATTATCTACATTTGTGTCCATTATTTCCTCCAAGCACAGTATTGTCTTTCCTCTGAAAGTGCTGTTTAACTAAAAAAAACTTAAGGTTACTCACGTAACCCCGGTTCTTTGATAACAGAGTGAGGTGTTTCACTATGGGAATCGCCTCGGGCGTGACCATCCACGGAAGCTCCAATGACACCACGTCTGTCCGTGACAGACAGGATGACTGTACCTTTGGCTACGCCCCCTCGTCTAGGTACAGCCAGCCTCCTCCTTTTGTAAACATTCTAAAGCGATTTCTGACCGCTTTGCAA
>OMNN01051463.1:0-25837 GCA_900302755.1 Chromis chromis | reverse complement strand
CGCAGCTCCGTGAACGCAGCGCGGGTCAGTCGGCTCGCTTAACCGGCTGCCACCGACAACACGCCGGACTCACTCACTGGAACTCTCCGGAGTGGATTTTACTGACAGAGAGTGCTTTTGTGTTTTGTTTTTGTTTTTACAGGCTTCTCGAGTGTTTCTTATTTTCTTTCTCTTAATGCTCCAGAGCAGTGGTTAAATATATTACAGAGAGAGAGAGAGAGAGAGAGAGAGAGAGAGAAACCCAACAGGAAGCTTCTGGGGGGAAATGACAAGCGAGAGACCGGTGACAATGCCGGGCTCTCTGTCGCTCTCGGACCGACAACCTCCTCCAGGTCACGGGCAACACGCGGCTGCAGTGTCCGCTGCTGCCGGTGAGACGATGATGACGTCCGGCTCAGGTTCAGTGGTCCTCCCGGCTGGGATTATCAACCCGTCGGTTCCTATCCGGAATATCAAGATGAAATTTGCTGTTCTCATCGGACTGATCCAGGTTGGAGAGGTTACCAACCGGGATATTGTTGAAACGGTGCTGAATTTGGTGAGTAAAAATGTTTTCCTTCTATCACATTACTGCCTAAAAACCCTGAATCTGGAGTGATGTGATGCTGGCATATGACAAGAGAATATTCTTTTAGCATCTAGACTGGGGGAATTATTTGCAGCAGTACTGACAGAAGCAGCCTGAGTGCCCCGGGATATGTGAGAGTAGTGAACATTTAAAACTCACACATGCACACACAAGGTGCATTGAGGAAAATAAAGCCAGTTCTCAAGTTTTGCAGTCCAACAAACTTCCCTGTCTTTTCCTGACTCATGTAAGTGAGGGTGACATGCACACTTGCTCAGATTTGAGGAGCAATGCGAGTTCTCTACAGCTTTCCTGGTGCACTAGTTCAGATTGCATTTATAATGAGGTGGATGAGCGGAGGCAGCAGGCATGTGTGGGGTGATTTCAGTGGGCCCAGACCTTCATCATAACATGCCAGCCTCTATAGCTGCTGGTAAGCTGTTTTCAGGGAGCCCAGAAGTGCAACAGCACCTCTGCACTTGATAATTCGATCAGTACAGCTCCTCAGCAATGTGGTAAAGAGGATAAATATTCTGGCTCTGCTCATAACTAAAGTGTGCACTTGTGTTATGATGGCATTCATTTTGACCCACGGGGTATTTGTTTGCAGCCTTTTCCATTCCCCTGTCTAAACAGGCCTGAAGAGTCCATTCTCATAATTCATTGTTTATTATAGCTGCAGCAAAGTGAGACGAGAGTGAGAAATAATGATTTCAGTACAAGGTGTCTGGGGATTTGAACCCATAGTACGACCAGGGTTGGTAAATGAAACTAGTCATCTCTCTTGGTGTGAGCCAACACGAAATAAAGAGACTGTGAAGCCAGTTCATACCTTTTGGCTTTAACCATCTGCAGGGGTATTACAGAGCCTGTTTGGAGTTGTTGGCCCCTTCTTGTTAGTACACCAGAGATTAATTACGAACTGTTCTGGCACAACAGAGATCCACTTTGTGGAACAGGACAAATTGTAGCCTTTGGCATGTTCAGACATGAGAGTGATACTTTCTCTGACACCTTGCCCCCTCACACTTTGAGGTGGTATTTTCATAGGAAGTCTTCACAAGGCAAAAGGAGTAATACGCTACATTGTTGTGTCATTTCAACACCGATTGTCCAGACAAAATTGAAAATTCATATGCACCAGACCCTGATCTTTTAGTCATTTCTCTGCGTTGCTTGATTCTGTTGACCTACTGAATGCAGATAATTAATGTCACAGCTGCCTTGTGCTCCTCAGTGCCTGTTTTGTTTCAAAGTAATTTGTCCGTGCTCATCTATTCAGTAAGAGGCTTTGTATTCCAACATTTCCCAGCCACATACTGGTACCAAACTTTTGAATGACAGATTTAATTACCAGAGTGCATTGCTGTGGTTCGCTATTTAGGATATCAGACCAGTTTGATTCTGCTTGACTTGTTTGAGAACAAAAAATGCAACTTTAATCGAAACAACGTGCATGCAAATAAACCACAAATAAAGCAGCCATCTTGGGACAAGACGACACAGTAATTGGTAATATGTCTGCCTCTTCATCTAAATTATATCACAAAGTGTGCATGAAAAGCACGAACTCTCTTCTCTGTCAGATTCCATTACAACAGGATTTTTGTATCCCGAAAAAAGTTCAGGTTGTTTTTCAAGTGCAGAGTGTCTGAAGACTCTGAAAGATCCCTAACTGTATCTCATTGGGTCCAATTCGTGGAGTAATTAAATAATAATATTTTTCTTCATCTCCAAAGTATGTCTCCGAAAAACATCTGTCATGAACATGTTTCTTATTCTGTTATTTTCTGATTTTACAGTAGTCAACCTACTTCTTTTTCCAAGATGAGAAAATAGGAGTCTATAATTGCCACCTAAAATGAGTCATTCAATGAACGGTTCTCTGACAGAAGAGAAGGTCACATTACTCAGCCTGCATCTTCATAATCAAAGTCAAGTATGTTCTGATGGATAATACATTAGAGATTGGCATTAAACGAAGATGGTGTCACCTATGAAATTAGGGAAATGCCTTCAAAGCACATCTTCATCTTGAGTTTGACATTTGGGATTAACAGGGTTCTCGTGTGCTGTCAACAGCTGGTTGATATTAATACAAAAGCGTGACATATTAGACTGTCGTGTCAGGTTAGAGTTATCACAAAGCTTGTTTAGGCCTAAATAAAGTCACCCAAATTCTGTGCTTTTAGTATCAAACTCCAACCCCCTGCAGACATGAAAGGTAGGTTTTAAAATATTCTTACTGAGCTGTCTTTAACTTGAACTTTATACCAGTTGCATCAAGTCCAGTGATTTTTCATGGTGAGGAAAAAAAATAAATCAAAACACTCATTGAAATTTGTAAGACCACTCCTGTAACATAATCCACTTACCCTCTACATTTGTATGCTCATATTTTACCCAGCAAGCCAAACTTTCTGTTTGTAGCTCCTGCAGTCAACAGCTTTTCTCAAGGTCTTGTCTTTAGCAAAGCTGACAAACAGGTGAAGTATTTCTTACCAAATGATTTTGGGTACTGCTGTGTGGTGAAGGAGCACGAGAGAAAAGAATGCCGGAATGGCTTCATTCTGAAGTATTGATGTTGCGATTGATGAACAGAGATATGTAGATCTGAGCTCAAGCTGACCAGAAGCACAATTTCCCATGAAGAACAAAACTGCCAATATGGCCTTTCAAGCCCACGGGGGGTGTTGGATGCTGAAAAGATTTTTGGTGCATTATCACTTCAATTACATGCTTCACCTTGCTGGCTCTATAAACGGGGTTGAAATCCTCTACCAGCTGCCAAACATAGGGTTTTATGAAAAACATTTTCAGAAAACTCTTCTACTAACAGAAGTAGATTGCTCTTGTTACTACAGTATTCCCTTCCCATCTGTGTCAGTGATTTTACAGTAAATTCTGTTACTTGCTAAGTCCTTACTGTAGGGAAGCCCACTTTTTGTATATTTAATATAGATTTGTATTGTCAGCTTAGATGGAAAGCACAGCAGCATATGTTAGTGTTTCATCTGTCCTCACTGCTTTGTTAAATACATTATCAATGATAGTTGCCAAATCAATTATCACTAGAATAATGACATTACACATGCTACTACAATTAACATTATGATGGGCGCAATGATGCACACTGAACTATGCTTCAGTTAATCACTGATCCTTGCTGTTTCTGATTACAGCATGCTTTTGAGAGCAATTTCCCTGAATAGGAACCCAATAAAGAAAGGACACGCTCTAAGATGAAAGATATTACTTTATAAAACCTGTAAGATACTAACCTTTTGAATAAAGGCAATGCAGCTGCAGAGCTGATGTACCTGAATCGTGTGAATGCTCCACAGAAAAGAGTGGGGTCAGCAGAATGATCTGGAGCTCAACTAGCTGCACTAAACAGGACTTTGCCATGATAATTAATGGTCCACCAGTTATAACGTTTTTTATTTTGTAGTACTCATACTACTGAGGACGTCAACTCAATCTACTATATAATACTAAATACTAGTACATTTCTTTCAGAATGACATAATCAATGCCTGGAGAGTTTTGCACCGCAGTTTTTGTTGTTGTTGAGTGAATGAACCTGAGAATGTATTTTCTCAACCAGGGAGGTGGTGGGGGTGGATAGTGGGTGTATAAGCGCAAGACTGTGACAGCTAAAACTGGGATTTGCAGTTAGTGTCACGAAGTAGTGCATCAATAAAACAGCAAGTCACTTTGCGTGTCACTGCAATGCATTGTTTTTGCTCTCGGGTGTCATTTCTTGCCAAGTAGTCTTAATGAGTGACACCCTCCTCCTGACCTTAACCTTAATGATGTATGTCATTTTAACAATGTAAAATGACAATCGAAAAGCTGAAAATGTGTCGATAAAATACATGAAATGTGCCTGAAGTGGTGTCCTCTTTATATACAATCCAATAATATGGCATTAGAAGTGCTGTAGTTGCCTGTATAGTATACATCCACTAGCAAGTTTATTAATGCTATAGTCATAACAAGCAAATATGTTTCTGCAATATTTTTAGTATCAACATTTTCTTATGCTGTTTGTTTAAAATGTAATCTGGTTGCTGTTAGGTTTCTTTCAAAGCATGTATTTTGTGCAGTAAATTAGTTGAATTGAAATAATAAACTTAGTTTCTCTTTGAATATAAATTGTGTTGTGGAAAATTTTATTTATTATTCAATTTATTCTCTGGACCGCTCAATAGTTTTGGCATGAGCCAGCAAATTTTACAAGTATACTATAAATCTCTTTTTGAAAGTGTCACAATATCACTGTATGGAGATATTCAGTCTGCAACAGAGGCAGTTAGCTTTCTTTAGGAAAAAAAGTGTAAGGGAGGAAAGTGCTGTGTATCACTAAAGAACCTTCACATCCTTTGCTCTCCATTTTTGAGGAGCTAAGTTTTTGTCGTCACTACAGGATGCAAATAGGTACAAGGAATGTACAGACGGGCTACAAATTAAAGGACCTTTGACCCTGACAGTGAGGTGATCCGGTGGCTCTGTTATGCTGTCGAGGGGCATTTTGTTGGCATGGTTTGGATCCACTTGTACCCTTAGAGGGAAGGGTGACTGCAAATCAATACTAAGCATTTCTGATTGATCACCTTTATCCTGTGATGAAACATTCCTATCCTGCTTGTATCATCCAGGGTGACAATGCCCCCATCCATAGAGCACCAAGGGTCACTGAATGGTTTGATGAGTATGATGTGAATCATACGCTATGGCCTCTGCAGTCACCAGATCTCAACCAGTTTGAAAATATATGGGAGATTTTAGACCGCTGTGTTAGAAAGCGCTCTGCACCACCATCATCAAAACACCAATTGAGGGATTATCTTTTGGAGGAATCATGTTCCATTTCTACAGTAGAGTCCTGGAGACTTGGAGAATCAATGTCAGGGTGCATTGTAGCTGTTCTGGCAACACTTGGTGACCCAACTTAGAAACTCTATGCTACTTTTTACTTTAATTTGTCACCTGTCTGTACTTAAGTCATTTACCCCACAGGCAGTTGGCTTGCACAGTTTTGAGGAGCTCATTTTTGATCTCACCTCTGTATTGTATTTAATTACAATTGTGTGTATCTAAAAAAGAAAAAAAAAAACGGCTAAGTGGGCAGATGTCAACTCACATCTGTATCCAATGCTGCTGTTATGCTCACAGTCCAAATATTTAGTTGGACTGAATGCTCTAAATTGCTCATAGTGAGGGTGAGTGACTTCCTGTCTGAGCTGGCCCCAATCATGGACTCATGATCCGTCCAGAGAGTGTTTGTCCTCTGCCAACCGAATAATAGGACAGACTGCAGCCCCCTGCATGTGAAAATGGACCTAACGAGAATGTTCTGTATGTTCCATTTAAGTGATTGATCGAACAGCTTGGGGAAGCATCCGTTTGGCACATCAACAAACACTGTTTCACTGTAAACATTAACAAGTTAATTAAGTAAGAGTTGAATATCATTGCCCCACATGACCCCAAAAAATCTTGTTTGTACAATTGAGTAATTGAATGAGCTAAACACCAAGATGCTACAGTTTTGTGCCACAGTCCCTTATCAAAACTAATTAAAAGGGGATGTCATTAATCTTTCATGTACAGTCAGGCTCAAATGAAAGCTGTAATTAAGATAATGTGTTATAAGACAGGTTGCAAAGTCCTGCCTTCAAGGTTGATGTAATTCCACAGGAATTAAATGCATTAACAAAGGGGAGCTTGGGCTCTGCAATTTTACCATACACATTATCCTACTTGTATCTTTGGAGTTTCACTTTTGCATGTCACTGTATGTTAGATATGCATCAGTGTATAACGTCCCTTGGTTTAAAAAAAAAAAAATCTCAGTGGTGGCTCTGACTGAACAAGGTAATGTATTCCACAGCGCTGGAAGTACTAAGAAAATGGATTGCTTAATAATCTTTGGAATAATAAGTAGCCTGCCTCCTGTGATCTGAGTGTACGTGGTGTAATATAAGGTCTGAGGAGTGCAAAATAGGAAGGTACTAATCCACTGAGAGTTTTGTTGGTAATAAGTAGCAGTGTGTAGTCTGACCTGGATGACGCAGGAAGCCAGTGGTGTGGAGGCAGAGTTGGTACTATTATTTATTTATTTACTTATTTTCTTTTACATTTTTTTTGCTTCTAGTAAGACTGCATTTTGTACTAGCAGGAATTTCTTAACACAACTAAAACCTGAGAGGAACATGTTGCAGATGAGAATAATACTGCTACCCAGACTGAGAGCTGAATTTGATATAGGCATTTTGGCCTTGGATTGTTGCCTGCATCTGAAAAACAGATGTGACATAATTGTATCATTGTGTAAACTGCACTTCATGTTGGCACCACTATTACTTTTGTTCTCTGCTAACTCATATACTCATTATGTTGCTTGCTTCCATCCACGTAAAGTTTGTAACAGCTTGTCAAAATTACTTGCAGTTGTTAGATGATATTGCCAACAGCTAATCTGCCAGCCGTTAAGAGACTCTGTTGAAATATGGAACTCCTTTAACTGAAAGGAAAGTAGGCAGTGCAGGATCAAGGCAAGATTTCTGATCTCAGGTCTCAGATTCAAGATTTGACATGGATTTGGTGCCATTCTTGTTAAAAAAGTACACAACCCTTCCCCCCCGAAATCAGAATCAAAGTACCACTTCTTCTAGAGGACCCTGTCTCTGAATAATTAGTAAAAAGGCCTTCAATTGTTTCACCCCGTCAGAACTTTTGAAGTCCATCAGGTGTGGCCTCTACTTTAAAAACCAAAGATAACATGCCTTTGCTGTAGTTTCTCAATTCTGTGCAACAACTTTCTCAAGGAAGTTTACTCTGTCAATCTGTTTGTCATATTATTATATAACAACAAAATAAAAACAATATAATATTTATTATATTATAAATGATTTATTGAAAAACATCTTTCTCTTTGATACATCATCCTTCTGTTGAGACCGTGGTAGATTCTAGTTCCGTTGCAAAATGCTGATGTTTGATGTGAAGACAGATGAAGAGAACCTCTGTCTTTACAATAAATCAGTCTGATGAGCATTTTAGTATAGACCATGACTAAAAGGAAGACTTTCAGTTCCTACTCTGTGAAGGCTGTCTTTAGAAGCATCTGAAATCCTTGTTATCCCAAACTGAAGGAGTTGATAGTAATTTTATCATGTATGTTTTGTCTTTGTGGCAGTTGAAAACAGTGTTTATTGGGTATTGCAAACAAAATGTTTTGAATAGGGAATTAATTAGAAATAGCCTCACAAAATTAATTAGCTCTTCTTTCATAGTGTTGTTGAATTAAAATCCATTAAACCTTGCCAGAGCAAAACCTTTATTTCCCCAACTGCCTTTCCAAAAAATAAAATAATAAAAAACAACAACAAATAAACAAAACGGGACCAAAAAACAAACAAACAAAAAACGACTTTAGTCTGCGGCTCACTTACTGTCGAGGGACAATCAGTATATCTGGAAATGCATAATAGATGAAAGACAAGAGCTGAGACTTGTGTGTGGCTTCGGCTACTTTCAGTTATGGTTGGCCGACTCTGTAAGTGTCCCTCTGCTGCTGTTCAGGCACTTGCACAGTTTGATCAATCGTGGATCAATCTGACCTCTGGGTTCTGGTACAGTTTAACAAATATCATACTCCATTGTTTTTGTGTGTTGTTTTTGAAATATTAGCTTGTGAAATCCTGCCTTTTTTTGCTTTTACTGGAGGCTCACTGTGTGTATGGCATTACTCTTAGACATACTATGTAATTGATTTACACTTTATTTTCCATTAGCCCATTTTTCAAAAATTCTGCCGGAAAAAATACAAACAAGTTTGCAGTGACATGAAGAATTATTCTGACACTGTGGTCTTGGATAGTTTTGGGTTTGTTAAACAGAATAAACAATTGTAAAAGTGTCCTATTGATCTGTACATTGTGTCCTCCTAATGCTCTTCTGTAGTTGAACACATTCAGACCTCTATGTAAAGTAGGTTAATGAGAGATGATTTGAATACATGGAATTAAGTATCACATTAATGCTGGTAATATACCTGGGAAAGTACCAATATGCTACATCCTCTATATTTTAACTCATCAGTCATCAGGAGTAGCTGTACTTACCTTCCTGAATTCTTTACTAAACCTTTCATGTGTTTCAGTTTGAACCACAGGCACTGCAGGGAGCTACAGTACAGTAAAATTGTGCTTCCTCAGTAAAGTTTATTCTTTACTAAGCCATCCAATTTCTGCCAGCAGCAGTTTTCTCTGATCTACTCCATGATAATCTTCTTAGGATTTGAGGTAGAACTGAAATTCCAATTCTGTGCAAATTTGTTTGTTTAAAAGTGATTTATCTGAACTCTTGATTGACTCAGGGAGCGTGCTGATACGCACTTTCTTGTCCTTAACCAAGGACAAAGTGAAGGACTGTATTTTGAACATTTTTTACATTCTGCAGTGTCAGCAAATGCGTTGTCTTTTAATATCTAAGTACAATAGAGTTCCTAATTTCCATGAGGTCTCTGCAGGTTCTGTAAAATGTTCTTGTTACCCTGATTCATCTTATTTTTATCACTAAGTTTTTTTGTTGCTTAGGACATACAGTGCTTACAAAGGAACAGTAGTATTTGTTTCTTTTATTGTGGAGTATTTTACTCTCAGTCTTTATTCAAGCAACTTATTGGGCTAGTAGCATACTTTCACTTGGCAAATTAAGATGAGATAAGAAAAGATGAGACTAAAACTTATAAATAATAATAGAACTTTATTAATCTAGAAGGAAATTCTTTAGCCAGATATTGCTCAGAAAAAGAAAAAAAAACATAATGTGAGAAATGCAGTGCCTTGTAGAAAAGCCAAAAGATATAAGTAGGATGCATTACTGAAAATGAAAATAAGTGACTAAAAATAAGACTAGAATAGAAAAAGTAGTACGTAATACTGGAAATCATACCGAGGTAGTAAAGCCTCGCACATGATAAAGAAATGTTGCTTATTAAAGCAGTACTGCATTGAAATTTAATTCCCTGTCTGTTCACTGGTGCTGAAATAGGAATTCAGGATACCTATGTAAGCCGGCTTTCTTTATAGCAACATCAGCAACATGGAAATGCTGTTTTTTGTGGTTCCATTGATAACGGTCAGTGCAGTAAGGGAATGCTAAAGAGAAGGGTCAAATGGCTTTGAAAAGGCCATGGTTCTATTTTCTCTCCGTTGTCCCCTTGGCCTTACTCTTCTCCAGCTATTCCCATCCGTCCTCCTCGTGCACTGTTACCCCAGAGAGATGCTGATAGTATATTATTTGGCTGCTGCCTACATTAGTGTCAGGATGCATTCTAGCATGCATCCCCCAATTCAGTGGGGTGATGTTTACCAGGGACACAACTGACTCCTGGTTGTGGGGACTTTGTCTTTCAGGACTTACTCTGTACTGTTGTGCTACAGTACAGTATGATGTAGAAAAGTGTGCAAAATGTTGTAGAGAGAGGTGACGATGAAATGGACTGATGGCAAAAAGCCGTTCTTTTGCTCTAAGTAATCTTTTCTGCTTGCTTACCATCCAGAGATGGTATAGAAACACTAACACCTACATGCACTTGCACACCCACTAAACGGAGAGCTGAAGGTTTTAGGTTGAGCAGAAGTTTCGATTTGTCTCCTCGCAAAAACACACTGAAGATGGCAACTTTCTTTCCAAGTATTATTGTACTTGGTCACTTATTTGTGCATTTAGCCATTTATTTACAAGGGAAAGCAATATATAGATTTCAAATCTTATTTCTTTCCTGGCTGTGCTACATAAAAGTATTTCCAACAGCACGCCATTTCTTTCTTGCAGGATGTCTGGTTGTGGTTGTGCTGTGATGATAATTCTTTGTTACACTGAGAAGACATTCCATTGATGTTTGATCCAATTTGGCATCACTCATCCTCCTCCAACCTCCGAAGGGCATATTGCAAGAAAGTCTATGTTACAGTCTGTCCATAGAGATTAGTCTGTGATGAAGTTAGACCACTGTACATACTTTACATACTGTATGTATAAATATGAATGAATTCCATCTGCTTTTCATCTTATCTAGATTGAACATATTTTTGAAAGACATAGGTACATTTTACACCTGACATGCCAAAGCCGCTGACAGAACAACAGGATCTTTATTACATAGAACACCTTGTTAGCATTACTCAACTGTGGTGACTTTCTGAACCATTGTTACCAAGACCTGTTTACAGCCAGGGACAAGTGTGCTGGATCATCATCATCAGTAGCAACAATGTGAATACTCAAGCTCACTCCCGGGTGGAGCTGGCGCTGGCACTCAACCAAATCCCAGCCTAGGTGTTAATACGTTGTCTCCCCCCACAGGGACAAAGCCCTGCATACACATGCTCATTTCTATGGAGATGAGCTGCATCTCTGATCAGGCAAACATGCAAAGTCATATTGCTCGCTGCAGCAGGATAACAGCACTGTAGCAAAGAGTTCACATTGCAGTGCAGATGCAGCAAAGGAAAAGATAGAAAGATTTGATAACTACAAAGCGAAAGTGCTAATAAAATCTGTGGCCCTGTTACTGACAGTCATTATGTGTTATACTGGTGCTTGAAAAAACTGAAATCTTTGTCTAATTTGCACGTGATGAATGACTAATCACAGGAGTCACGCAGATAAAAGCCAGGACATTTCTTCATGTGCTATAATGTTGGAAAATAGTCTGTGCATTTATATTAAGCGCTATGTGATGACATATGTTGTAAATATGCGCTATATAAATAAAATTGAATTGAATTGACTTGAATATTAGATGTGGAGAGAACAAACTTGTTTGACACGAAGGAGGAAATTATTTCTTCAAATTTATTCAATTTCAAATTTCTCAGCTTTCTTCCTCTTTTGTAACTAGTTGGTGATTAGAAAGGTGGTGAACAAAAAGTAAGTAAAGTAAAATGTATTCATAATGTATGGTTTGGGGGAGAAAAAAAACATTAGAATCCATACACTTGTGCCCCTGATGTCATATTTTCCTGAGGCAGTGAATGAAAGAATAGGTCTGTCAGTATAGTGTGTTCTAACATAAATCATCGTTCTGAGTGCCGTGCATTAAGAAATACAGGTGTTTGAACACATGTTTCCTGTCATACAACAGGAGCTTCCCAGTGAGAAGGCAGAGCATCTCCTCTCTCCATCTCTGCTAGGAACAGAGCACATACAAGAGAGAGGGTAACCCACTTTATTGGTGTAGCATAAGGAATGATGTCCGTATTACAGGAAGTGACAGATTTATAATTCTCTGTTGCACATGAGCCACTAGGCAGTTAATGATGTGTGCTGTGAATACAGATTTCTACATTATGCCTGACAAAGCTGGCATTGTTGATGGGATGGTTCTGTTTTGAATATGTTATGTTTTCATTTACACTTCACTCCCTTTGGTCTTGAAGTGCTATAGCGCTGCAGTCTGCAGGGTGTTAACATTACGTCTGAAAGGCTGGGATGCTGCATGTGTTTTGCAAACCTGTGAGGGTTTAGCTTTTGATAAAGGTTAGTGTAATCAATCTCGTAGATGTTTATATTTATTGCTCCAGTACAGCTGGGATGTTTCCATTTCCTGCTGATATTGAAGCATGAAGGACTCCCTAAGAGCTTGATCATACACTGATTTAATGTAGCTGAAGTAAGGGAGAAATAATGGAGGGCTTAGTGAGAGTTAGGGGTTTGGATTACAATTAATACTAAGGGATCGACGTAATGAACGGAGACTCCATCCATTTTTATGGCTCATTATCCTTCTTGCCACATTCTAACTGGATCTTTTTATGATTAGTCACTTGGACATTGTCTGCTGTCTGCTTGACTTTCCATCTGGTTCAGTGCACCAGCTTCCAGATTTTGATAGTCTCTCATCGTGTGCTGGTGCATATTTAGGTATACCTTTAATGAAACAGCGGTGGAGCATAACTTCTAATTCAAATGCCATTTAACGTCAGATTTCCTCAGCACAAAAGTCTTGCTCATGCATATAAACATGAGAGACTAATGGAAAACTACCTGTGTTCTACTTCCCTTGTTTAATTAAATGAATTGGAAATGGCAACTTCATTTCTCCTATACAGGTGATCAATTCAGAGTGTGTTTATTTTCCAGTTAGAGGAAGATCAGTGTTTGTCCTCTCTTATCTGGGAGTAAATCATTAAATATGGACATAATAATGATGCATGGTACCCTATAGATGTTTTTTTGTTTACTTCATCGAAACTATCATTTGGAGAGGAAAAAAATGTAAGTTATATGCAGTTAAGGTATCAAGGTTACAATGCTTAGCTCTATAGAACAGCAGTGAGTGAGTGCTGCTCATCTGAAATATAGTGAATAGTATCTTTAGCCTTCCTCCATGCTGCACTACGCATTTCTTATGTAGCTTTAGGGATTCAGTTCGCTCTCCGTATGTTGTATCCATAGGCATATTGAAGCCCAATTTCAAGCAGAAGCGAGATGCTGAATGTGTGTCTCAGGCTAATGCTATTAGTTGTGAGAGCTGGACTGCTTTGAAAGGAACATCTGGCTTGAGAGCCTCACTGTTGCTCCAGAGTCTCAAGCAGAGACGGATTACTGCCGTGGCATTTGGTTGAAGATGATTTAGCATGGAATTAGATGCCCTATATGGAACACGGCTTGGGACAGTGTGACAGTCTTACTCTTCTTATTAATATGAATACAGGGTGTTAGGAGTGGTAAAACACTGCAGAGATTGCTGAAGCCAAGCATCAGGCTTCAGACTGATAATACAGGCTTTGATTCATATTTAAGTTGTTTATCTCATATTCCCTGATGTTGTGCAGAAAATCCCCACTCTGGACACAGCTTATATTCACTTGTTTATATAAATTTTGTTGACAGGATTTCATTTCTCAGCAGGATGTAGCTTTTTCAAAGCTGCAGGCTGATTTTTGATATTGTCTATCACAGTATCGGTATCCCACCTCTTTATCCCATCTTCTCCCTCAAGCTTTACCTTTACTTGACAAAATTTTTTACAAGTATGTGATTTAAAAAAAAATAAAACAGCGAGGAGAAGTAAAAGTAAAAATTAAAACAGCTGGTTTGTAACTTTCCTTCAAAAGGCAAAATGACCATTTTATTTTATTTTGACAAACTACAAGTCATTAAATAATAAACTGTATTGGTTAAATTGCAAACAGTAGGGTTAAACTGGAAACTTAAATGTGATAAAACTAATTATAAAGAGGATTTAATATTCAAGTCATTAGTGAAGTCAAACCCCTTCACAGAGTGCAACATGGACACGGAGCAGTGAAAGCAACCTCTTTTCTACTTATTGTGTAACTGACTTTGTGGTAGCTTCGAATTTAAGGAAAATATAGCAAAACCCAAAAGCACAGCTGTCAGCTTTAACTTATCGGTGAGCTGACATTGTGGTTATAAAATCTGGATTTTAGCAGTGCAGAGCAGCAGCTTGGAAGTGACTGGTGTTTAACATGTTGTGTTAATGAGCAGCGTTTAAGTCACTATGTCATACCGACTCTGTCGTCTGACGAGAGAAATTGAATAATATGTAAATAAGAACAGCTTTATTGTGATTTCAGCTGTGGTATGTGTGGGCACAGAGAGCAGGAGAGAAGCAAACAGATGTAAAGTGCCTCCACACCGAATAACAGTTTTGTCTCACTCTTCATCTGTTCATGCATTGCACTGTGCTGCTGTGTTCTGCTACTGAAACTCTGCACAGTTTACAAACCATCTTTTTGTTCTGGGTTCATTTAAAGTACTCCCATACTTCTAAAGCCTTGGGTCATTTAAAACCTTTACACTCAACCGAGTTGCAATGTACTTTTTTTTTAATGAAGAATTTAAAGATTTACGTACACATAGACCTGCTGACCATGTGAAATGTTCCCCCATCACATTTCCAAGTCACTCTTGAAAGAAATGTTGAGTCCCTCTACTAACTAGACAGTGGAATACATTATGTATTATTATCTTGTTACCACTGTCAGGTTTGCATCAGGGAAATGGACAGCTCTCATTGAAAACTGAGTGAAAATAATAATCTGTGCAGCCCCATTGTTATCCTAAGGCACTTAAGAATTAAATATTCACATCAAGATTACTGCATTTATATTTCCTCTCAAACTGATATTTAAAGTGAATGAGGCCACAACCACACAGGAACTGCAGCTATGCCTCTTCAGAAGAGGATAAAAATCCTTAGTGAGGAGAGTGGTTCTGTATCCCAGGTGTAAGTTTTCAGAGGTGGCATATTTTCTCCTCGAAAGCACAGTGTTATTGTGCTGACAAACCTTGCTTTCACAGTTAAATATGGGGCTCCACGTTCCTGGAGAGAATCGGGCTGTACTATTTATTTTACTGGTATCACAGTATTAGAAGGAGCTTGTGGATATGTCATGACAAAGCTAAAGCAACTGGATTTCACTTCGACCAGGGCTAGAATTGCTTTCACTGAGTGTCCGAGGACTATCATTATGTTCAAACTGGGTGACTGGAATGAATAATTGAGTTTGGCAGACTCTAGCAGTGTGACAGCTAAATTGAGCCTAATTGTTGACCGTAAATACACATGAAACATTATTAAAATAAATGCATTTGACTCTATTTTTGGTGCAGAGTGATGTTGCTTCAGTAGAGAATTATGCTGTCTGGCTTGTTGTTGACAGCTGGTTTTACAGTTCTGTTGGTCACAGCAGTGTAAGCGTGTTTTTTGCTTTCTTCTTCAGTGGTACATGGCCAGCCATGGCTGATGCAGGGCTTTGTTCACCTTGGAGAAAGCGCTGTTTCACCACATGGGGGTAGTAGATGGGGGATGGGGAGTGAGGTGAGGAGAAGTTCAGGACAGCCTCAATGCTACTCCAGGGCACAGGAGGACAGCCAAGCTGAATCCATGTGGTAACTGCGCCTGCACTTTATAACAATGTGTTCACAGTGAAGGCTTTAACACCCATTAGATTGTTCCAAGTTGATCGTCACGACTAACAATAGGAAGGTGTTCCTGTGGCTACCCTGCAGGTCATTGTTAACTTTTTCAATCAAGCGTGCAGCTCTGTGTCCGTGTGTCACTTTTTATTTTTTCCTTTTATTTTTATTTTTTTTACAAATAGCTCTTCAGTACTATCTTTCATGTATAAACTGCACTCTGTTTACACTTGATCTGTTTTTGTCTCAAAGAAACTCAGTATGATTGAGTTTAATAAACATGGTTTATGCGCATGGTCTCCCCAAGTGTCTATACACCAATGTCTCAGAGGTCAGAGCTGGTCTGCTCCGTCTCTGGAACAGTTTCATCTGCTTTACTTTATTAAGAGTGTGAGAGAAAATTATTGAGCTGCTACTGATCCAGAAATGTCACTGAAGCTTGAAAGTATTTGCACTGCCAAGTCTAACAAAGTTGTACATCTTTGTACAAATCAGTACAAATCTTCCAAAAATCCCCAGTGATCCTATGCCACTGCTGACCCGACTTTTCTCTCTGTCTTAGAACCACCTGTTTTTTCATTATGGTGCCACCTTTTGGTTGTAGAGGCTTTAAACAGCAGTATGGATGTTATATTCTAAAGGTGGGCCAGAGACTAGGAGGTACAGGGAGACTCTGATTACATGTAAAGATAGACATTTCTGTTGACAGTCTACCACAACAATCAGCTACTTGATTATTAGTCCTTTCCATGTAAGGACACATCTCAACAGAAATGTCAGAGCACAAACGTCTGTAAGAATGAGCTACTTTATCAAGTGTTTTGTTTGTTTCTAATATTCTGCTTGTATTATAAATATTTTGCTTTATTACAGTCTTTATTGAAAATATGGATTATCACCAAGCAGCTTATATAAATAGACAAATGAAAGAAAAACAGCCCAAAATCACATATACAGCAACAAATCCATTTTATACAAACTACAAGGAATATGGTAATAGTTAATAGGAATGTCCTAGACAGGTTTTTTTGCCTTTAATAATAGATTTATGTTGATATAATATACACTTAACTTGGTTTAATCAGTCTACGTACTGTGTGTTTGATGAGTTATTAGTTTAATATCTCAACATTTATGTCAAAGCAAACCATCATAGCTTTTTAAAAGGATGTTTTCTGTTTTTTGCCAAATTGTACTGTTATTGCATGGTTTCTTACTTCATAAACTGTCTTTGGCTGCAGAGGACGTTTATAAGACAACAGCTGAATGTTTGTGCCCTTCGTTGCGCTGGATGCCAAAAAAGATTTTTATCACTTATTATGTACAAACCAAAATGTAAATCTTTTAGTGCTAAATTGGTCCTGCTTGTTCACATTTCACACTAACACAATACATTCCAGCATCTCAGCTGCGTATACTGTCCACAGTATCCCTATTTTTGAGTTTTCAGCTGCGGTGTTATGTCAGTGAATTCTTGTTCATTCATTCGCTCTGACAGCTGTCATTTCAGTCAGTGAGTGGGAGCGATTTTAGTGTGCCTCCAGCAGTCAACCATATTTCAAGTTTTGGCCAATGCTTTGTTGCTAGTTTATGAGACTGAGCGTGCGACCTGTTAAATGTGGGGTCGTCTTGAGCGTGGCAGGTGGAAAAGATGAAAAGAAGCAAGTAGCCTGAGAGTCCCAGGAAAATAAAGTAAGCAGAAGGGGAGAAGATATGTTCCACACAGTTAATCATCCAGTCATCATCACCCTGAAGCCTCTGGTTTGCAACTCCATCAGTGTGATTTAAGCAGAACCTCAGTTACAGTGCTGCAAGTACTATATTAATGCATATCAATGGTATTCATGCGAGATGAAAAATTTGCAAGAATGTTTTGTTTTTCATTAAAACAAACCCTATATGCACAGCATTCATTAACATTAATGAACTTTGCCACTAGTCCACAGAATGCTTGCACAGTTTTTCCTGGTACTAAATGAGCCTTTGTGGGGGTGAATATGAACAACAGTAAACATAATCAGTCCATGTACAGTGAAGGCAGTGAGTGTGTGATACCTTATTTGAAAGAAATCTATGTCTTTTCCTGTTATTTCTTGTATGCTTGAGTAAATTAAACCCCAATTACAAAAAACGTTAAAATGTTGAATTTTATTTTCTTATCATTTTGGTGCTGGTGCTTTTTCTTTGGTGCCTGCTAAGACCTCTTTGGTGGATGCCAAAAATTCCTCTATGCAGGAAAAATCCTGCCTTGTAAACGGTATGATTTTAAATGAGCAAAATTGTTGAACTGTTTCTGTGCAAAGTATGAAAGCTCTTTTTTCTAAAAAGTCTGCCAGACTCCTTGTGAATTCCGAATGTAACAGTTGCTCTGCTGTCATATTTAGCTGTATTTTATTCCTTCAGGCAGTATGTAGCCCTTTCATTGGCTGGGCCCCAGTGTCTTTAGTTAATTTGTCATCTTTCATGTAGGACTTGAAATTAAATTATGGATCTAAACACTGCATGCATTCAATTACTGACAGAAGTTACTGAGGGATGAGCGGCTTGTCTAATGTGTTAATGTTATCATTTTTATAATGCTTGGTAATATCTGACAAAATATCTCTCTTGGATATGAAGAAATTGAGTAAATCTTACAGTCTGTTCTGTGTGCTGTGTTTTTGGAAAATAATCGGTTAGGCTCTGTAAGTCACCATATGTGAGGACTTGTTTCTTGTTAACATCAGAATCTCAACAGGAATGAAGAATGAAAAAACTATCAGCATAGGAATCATTTGTGAAAAATGAGAACAGTAAGTGTTTACAGTTCATGCTACAATTTCAAAACTGATGTATAGCATTGTGACTTCATCCTCATAATAGCAGTCAGAGCTCAACCGGGTTATACTAAACAACTTGGCATTTACACCCTAGATTACCCCTACAAACCAGATTAAGGATGGAAGTTTCCATGCCTGTGAAAGTACCCACTGATTGAATCAAATCCTTGCTTTTAATACTCACAGTTCAGCTGCTCAAACCTCTCTGTCTGTAAAGGCTCCAGAACGACACTTCGGGGGGGGAGACAGTCGGTCCCTGTCAGTACATTGAGTCTCGCTCAGAGGGCAGCTGGTGCTTCCAGGTCTGTCACCGAGTCAGGGGTGTCGCGGACTATGCGCCTGTGTTTCTGCACTGAGCCGTGTGATTGCCATGTGTCAGAGAGCATGGCCAAGTCTCACTCGGGGCATCTGCTGATTAGTGTGTGTGTTGCATGAGTGACCGTGTTTCTTGGCCGTCCCATCGTCTCCTCCGCTTTCTTTTCCTCTGAGTCTCTGAGATACTGGCCAGTATGGCTGGCTAGTCTTTTGTTTGCCACACATTGGTGTTAACATGGTACTGTTTGGAGTCCTTCTAGGTAATTAACTCAACTTTTGATATGCTGGTACCACAAACATTTGCCTCATTGCAAATACAAAACCATGTTCACTAAATGAGAATGTGTTGCATATTTTTTATTGTCCAGCACTTTGTTTGTTTTCTCAATACAAGAAGAAGAACTGGGTATTTTAAACAGACAATCTGGGAAAACAATACTGGAACACTGTTTACATAATGTTTGAAAAGTTTAGTCTGAAACCACACAGCAACATTTGCAACTAATAAAAATGATTAGCATGAACATTTTTCAACAAATAAACATCTTTATTTCAGTTTTTAATTGAATATGTTTAATTCATTTAAACCAGATTGTCAAATTCAGTCATCATTAGTTTGTGTTGACTTGCTAGTATAATGGAATAGTCACAGTGGGCCCTTCTGTGCATGAGTAACCTGTATATTTAAGAAAACTAAAGCAGCAGTGGATTTTCTGAAAGAGTCGATGTGCTGTTTGTATGTGAGAAAAAAAAATTACAGTTACACCTGTTGCAGCATTTGTCTAAATGTTCTCAGCTGGCAAGCCATGTAACTTGAGCTAAGCTGGATTTCACTTGTTTAATTGGTGATCTTTCACCCATTATGTAATTATGGAAGCATACTTTGGCTTCTTCTCCTCCATTTCTGGAGGTAATTGCTGCGCTTTTTGAGGATGAAGTGAAGGGCTTCACGCTGTGGGCATACTCCTCTGTTGGCACTGTAGTGTGACTCTGCTGTTTCACAGCCATCTGGCTCCACTGTCTGTCTAGACTCAGGTTGTTCCACCACACCCTGGTCCATCTATAATTAATGAATGTCCACATGTGCTTGTGTCCATAAATTCTGCAATAATAATTTCTCATGACTTCCATCCTACATTTGCAGTAAAACCAATTGGTGTATTTGCTGCCAATTGTATTCTCGGTTCCTTGCTAATTTCGAAGCATGTGTGCATGTAATTAACTCTTCAGAACATTGCTTTTTCACCTATTTGCTGGGTCACGAGTACAGGAGCACTTGTAACTGGAGCTCTATCCATAATGGTGTGAGAGTGCATTTTTCTCCTGTGTGGTAGTTTCTAAAGCTTCTCTCACACATACAGCATGCCAAGGCTGAGTCAGTGGTTTCCAGGCATTCACACATACATGTAAATCTCCTGCATAAACAACATGCCTGTTTTGTTTCCACACATCACACAACCATACAGGAAAAAAATAAAAAGATGTGGTGACACAGCCGAGCAATACTTATCATGAGGAATGTTCCTGACTTGGGAAATTACTGTGTCTTACATGATTACAGTGTATGTGTATAAATGTGACACTGAGAGGAACTTGTTTTTGTTTTCTTCTGTTTTTGTTCAAATAACTCATTTTGAATAATATTTTTGACAAACTAAAGCGAGTTACAAAGTAAATTTGCTGCGTTGCAATGCCTTTCAAGCCCTGCATGGTAGAAATCCCTTAAGCTAAAGCATCAAACATAATGAAAATAATTACTGTGCCACACTTTTTTCTGTCTTATTTTATTTGGTTGCTAATCTACACATTTGCACCCCACACACTGAACAAACAAACCTCATATTTTGGCCATTTGAGCGGTTAAATCTGGATGAATATGTATGTACCCTGCAGAAAGAATTGGAGACAGTGCTCTGTCTGCAATTCTGCCTGGAATTGATCAGTGTATGTGAATGAGAGGGATGCATTGTTGACATTACTCCCACTTTCAGTGAGCAGCATTTTACTCAGCAGCCTCATGACGTCAGGCAGATTGAAGCTGACAGATTGTGTTGATGCAAGTAATTACACAGTAGATCAAATAAGAGCATAATAGAGCCATCAATCACTGTGCTGCAAACATACCACAACCATGCAGTGCACATGCGTGCACCCACAAAAGCACACAAGAGTGATTTTGATAAAATGGCTGTAGTCGTTTAGGCAGTCTTTTTAAGAAATGCCAAGAATGTGATATCCTCTGTTTTAACCAGCAGTCCTATTTGTATAGTTTTTTCAAGCATCTGTTTACACTGTCTGAAATACAGCTGTTTTTTTGGTTGATTTTTACAAGTTGTTCCTTCAACGCTTCACTGCCACGAGACTGTCAATAGAAGCTTTCCATGCAGATGATTCCAGCTTGCTGTCTTGTGTTTTTGGTGTTTGATAACCTATTTGACATTCAGCTGGAGAGAAAAGTGAAAAGCACTTTGTCTTTGGCTGATATAAACTGAGCATGGCACTTGGTTGTGTTGTTTAATGTTGCTGTGGTTTGTTTCACGGGAGCTTTCAGAGCTTGTAAAAATCTCTGTTGCAGAGGATCGTCTCCCACTGCATCTATGTCCACTAATGGTAGTTTGGTTTAATGCATTGTATTACTAAATATCACACTTTCTTGTATGGTCCTGCAGCAAAGACTGCAAAGATTTAGTGTTTACGTGTCTGAGTTGTACATAACAGGCTTTAATGCCTATCCATACTTTGCTTTTCGCCATAGAGAACCCAGGCAAAGCTTGAATTATTCATTCTCTTTTCATTTTCTCCCAGCATGAACATGACAGTCAGGGTTGAGGTAGAGGTTGCAGTACAAGCTACGGAAAGATTTTTCTTTTTTTCTCCTCTTCATTTTATAAAGTCTCACTAAGTCAGTAAAGCAGTTTGGATTCTAAAACTGAACTCTGTAAATATTTAATTAACAATAATTTGGGGAAGTGAATGCACAGTGACTAAGGTTAAAGTCTGGATGACATTTTTCCACCACATCAACAATTAAATATCTGCAGTCTCTTTTCTCCTGTCCATGGATCCCCAATATTAGGGTACAAAAACCATTTTGACAGATCAGGAATGTAATTCTTTGAATGAACACATTTTCTTTTGTCAAAACCTCCTTTTCTCCAGTGAAAGTCTTCAAATTTCAATTTGGAAGCTGTTCTTTTTACTTGTTATTTATGTAATATTTTTTAATATTCTACAGCAATAGCTATAGCGTATCCAGACAACAAAAACACTTTTGTGCAGCATGTAATATGCTTTTTGTGGAAAATTGATTTTGATTAAAATAGCTTGATATATTTATAATAACAACTCATTACATGACAATGTGGCAACAATGACAGTGTCAAAAGGGTTTGTCATGGAGAGAATTACCGCCAGAACCTGCAGCTCCCTCGATTTTGGTTTATTGTTTCTCTGTGTGGCTCACAGATTCATTGTCAGCTCTTTTCAGCGAAACAGCTCTATAACCAGAATGTACCTACTCAGCTCAAAACAGCTGACAGACAAAGGCAGTGACTAGCTGGTGAACATGGTGGGGAATTTAACAGCTAGAGAGTATGTTTCCCGCAGGTGTTGGTAGAAACTAATACAAAGCTATAAGTCAGAGTATTAAACATATAGGTGGCAGGAAACACAACTCTAAATTAGTGATAATCTGTAAATTCTGGATGTGTGAGTAAGCAAGTCTTACCCAACAAGTCCACCATATCAGTGTAAAATGTGATGGTGTGTTTGTAATTGTATAGTTAGACATACTGCATGCAAGTATATTTTGTATATGCTACTTCCAATACAGTGCAGTATGCAGAGTGTGAAGGTTACCATAGTGTACTACATAGTCACATGACCATATAAGATTATCATCAGCCACAACATGAATCAACTGACAGGTGTAGGGAAACCTCAGGTCCTGGTATTCATATAGATGTTACTTTGACACGTACCGCCCAAATAAACATTGTTGCAGTCAGACCAAATGCACTCTCTGACAGCAGCATCCTCCCCCAAGCAATACATTCACCCTGCTACACGACAAAATCTGTTCAGGAACGGCTCAAGGAACATGTTGACTTGGCCTCCGAACTCCTCAGATTTACCTAAACAAGCAGCTTTTGTGATTGATTGATTATTTCTCTTACTGACTCTATTTAATTGTATTTTCATTAGTACAATCAAGGTAATGTCAACTGTTCTTTTCTTTGACATGTTATTGTGCAGGTTTGCATTGGGTCACCAGCAACATGCGTCCTTTTTGATTCAGAAATATTGAAGATCCACCGTGTGTCTGTTAAATTCTACTACCATGATTTTGTATTCTAACTGGCATGAGGTGAGAAACAGGGATGATAGCTAAATCCTTGATAGCTAAATCCTTTTCTTCAGTTTCCTCTAAATACCAGCATTGAATACATGAACAGTGCTGTATTGGAGTGCGGAACATTGCAGTTAAATAATTTTGTCAACTTCCCCTGTTGTTGCCTTGGTACTGTATAGCAACTGTTTTCACCAAAAGCATCAAGTGGAGCAAATGGGGTCTGGCACAGGTTGAGATTTGTCCTTTTGTCTCTTGGTAATGGCCATGAATTTTCGAAGACCGACAGGTCAGGCGGCTGGGGCAGGCAGCAAGGAGTCAAGTAATTACACTGCAGGACTAAGGGGGAAAAAGGCAGCGCTGCAAGGATTCTGAGGTCTTGAGATTGGCTGAAGTGGCCAGACCTGCCCTTGTGGAGGTGACACAGTGGTGAGAGAGGGCGGCTGATGCTTGAAGAAAGTTAGGATAGAGACAACCAATCGGTCGAACCTTGTAGAGGGAGCTTATTGAAAAGACAGTATTTGACAGTATGCAGACTGGCGAGCGACAGCCCACTTAGCTACTGTCACTCACAAGAGATCGCCATAGTGTCTCAAAGAGTGGAGGAAAGCATCTAATACCCTGCTTTGACACCTCGTTGCTCTTACCACTTGCCCGTGTCACTGTTTAGTTTGACCAATGGAGTGAAAGGGTGAAGCATCCCAACAAATACTCCAGATATAATTGGCCAGTGCATCATGGCCATTGGACTCTAATTATCAGCATTAAATGACAGCATAGTCCTCCCTCCCACTACTCCAGCAGCATGCCTGGACGTGGGAAGCCTTTGAAGCTCCCATGAAGCTGTTAATGTACCTGCACCAAGAGACAGCAGGGTATCCTTCTTGACCCCTGCCTCATCCTGATGTTGAATATGCAAAACTGTGCTGCTGCTACAAAGGCACGTATAATGAGCTTGAACCTCTCATTAATTGTCCTCATCCACTGGCTGTTAGAGCATGCTCTAACCTGGTATCTAGTACATAATGATGTGTGGACAACCAGAGTCTTGTTTCATTTAATCCTCACCTGCCACCCCCATGTTTTTTTTGTGTTACCATTGACTGATGCTACAAGACCTGCTGTACACTCACTAGAAAGCCCACACACTGTTAAGCAAATTGCAGTTTTTCCCTGTAATTACAATTATGACATTATACCATTGCCAAAGTGCTTTATTTTTTATTAGTTTTTTTCCAGCAATTATTAAAATCTGCCCTATGAAAGATTACATTTTGAAAAATACATACTCCCTTCTTCTTCTTCTTCTTCTTTTAGAGCTCTTGTCGGCACTGTGGACATTATTGTTGTGTGTTCTTCATTTCCACTGTTTGTCAGGTGGCTCAGATCGACTTGATGTGAAAGTCTCGGTTGGTTGGGCCTGTAAGGTATCTCCAGAATTTGAAGTACGGCCAGTGGATGGTTGGTTGGTGGTACATTAAAATACAAATTACATTAAAGGGGAGAAAGATTAAGAGGATTTAAATGTACATGCCCCAGGGGAGGATATGTGAGCGTGGGAATCAGAGTTCAAAAAAAGAAAAAAGGAGAATGCTTTATGATGCTTATGCGTGTATTAGGTGCTGAAAGGGTGAATGTGACAAGCGCTCTGTTCTTGTTTAAGGGCTCAAAAATGAACATTTTGCCCTTATGAATTTTAATAAGGAAATTTATCCTTTCTTTATTTACTTGGCTAATTGTACATAAACCTAGTGGGGAAAAATGGAATGTTACCAAAGTACCCTGATGGAATATTTGACTTGCTTTATGGGAGAGAGCTTTTTACAAGTATATTCTTGTGGTTTTCACTTTTTGCAAGGACTTTCATTTTGCAGGAGTAAAGGCAGCTCCAACCTCACAGGATATGTAATTAGCTGTGTGAGAACAGTGTGTTGGCAACAGTGTTGACTCTGTTTGTATGTGTGTTGTATGCTTTAAATTGGCATTACTCCTCCACAAAAACTTTACTTTTTTGGCTTAACATAACTGCATTGCATTTTGCACTTCTGCCATGCCAAAAGGAAACTGAACTTAGTTAACTTAGAATATTCTAGCACATATATTTTGCTTTATATTTTATTTTCCTGTAAGCAATTACTGTATGTTTAACACTGTTACTGTCTGGATGACATATTTTGTTTGACAATATCTTAATCGCTTATTGAAAGAAGCCAGTGTGGCTTGCTGTCAGTGTGATGAATCGTCTGTGAGGAAACGGCTTCATTAGAGTTGTGGTCAGAAAGAGGAAGTGGGGAATTGCTGCAGTAAACACCGTGGACTGGCTCCACCACTTTCTTGCTCTCCCCTCGTCAGTTCTGTGACCTGCATACTGATCCCTGTTTTCAACCTAGAGGACATCTTGTCCCAGTCCGAGCCTGGTTGAGAAGTGACACTTTGATGGTCTGGAGAGGACAGAGTCAAGAGCCCTCGACTGTCATACTCGTTTCATCTTTTGCCGTTCTTGCCTGCTAAAGGTCCACCTCAACCCTGTTTCTGTTTTCCGTCTTCTCTTTTCTATCTCTGCCTTTGGTGTCTGCATTGCAGTGTACTTTTCTTCCCTCTATCAAGTAAGAGATGTTTATATCAACAGTGGGGCCTTTAAACACCTCCTCTCCTCTCCTTCTCCTTCTCCTATCCTTCTCTCCTGTCCTCTCCTCCTTCTCTCCTCATTCTATCCACCTCTCCTCTCATCTCCTCTCCTTTCCTCTCCTCTCCTCCTATCCTAACTTCCTCACCTTTCCTCTCCTTCTCTCCTCTCCTCTCCTCCTCCTTCTATCCTCCTCC
>OMNN01051462.1:0-29554 GCA_900302755.1 Chromis chromis | reverse complement strand
GTGAGCTGTTTTTAACCCTCTGAGCCAGAGGCTATTTTAAGGGTAGTTTTACTACCTTTAATTTTAAGCTTTGAACTTGGTCTTTTTAAGGGCCAGCTGTATCTAGTTTTGTTTTCCAGAACAATCTAGGGTATCTATGTCTTCCATGATTTGATTTTATAATACTTCCAGACTTTTTATATAAAGAAAAAAAAACTGTATTATGAAACTTGTCTTTTTCATCTACCTCTCCACAAAATGTTGGCAGGACAGATACTTTTTTTATAATTGTATCAGGGAGATTATGTGGAATCTGGCAATATTAAAAGGGAAATATGTGCTTAGTGCCTAACAGAAATAACTGTCATTATTTTTACGAACTGAAGTGTTTACATAGTCGCCTACTTGCAGAGGTAGCAAACCAGGCAAATGTTTTTTTTCCTCGACACGTCATCACACAGACAAGCAGCTAGCATTGCTGAAAAAGGTTAAGTTATGCAGTTGCATTTGACATGCAGTACACCTCCCTACAATAAATAACTCAAGAGCATTTCAACTGAGCATAAGGGACGTGAATTTGAAAGTAAAATGCACCATCTGGCTCCAAGGGTTAAAGATTAACATCTTCAGCAAAGTGCTTGGGTGCCACAGACAAGATTGAGAGGTGAAAAAGTAATCATATGGTCATGTCATGGGATTTGTTCACAATAAGAAAAATATAGAATTATACTAGCATTATTCTTATATAAATCTGCCTCTACTCACCAGGTGTGTGCAGTGGGCAAAGTGCTATGTGTGGGGGCAGCGATGATCTGGAAGGAGGGGCAAAGAGTGTTGAATCCCCCTGGGGGAAGCTGAGAGGAGCCGGTGGTGAACTGTAGCAGACGTGCCAGCTCTTCCTGGGTGAAGCTGGACACCACCGCCCAGAACCACTTCATCACCTGTGGCAAAACAAAAAAACAGCACGCTCAGGCATTTTCATTAGCACCCTGCAGTTAGGAAAAGGCGAAGTCAGTGAATTTCCACAACATACTTTCTCTCTGAAGTGCCACGACCCTCCAACAATCACAGCGTGGGCTTTGAAGTCCTGCACATTTATATCACCGGTGCCACACATCAACAGCTACAGAAATTACAAAGGATAAAATACATGATTACCCCGTGGTGTTTTAAAGATCCGCAGAATTTTATTACAAACATCACACTTACCTCCAACTCGTTCTCATCAAATATGGCTAGCAGATTTTCTGGAACCAGTTCATTTAAACCTGCAATTGATCAGGAAATTACACTAATTACTTATGGCACATTACTGGAGATCTCAAAAGGGAGGAACTCGAGGGAAAAAATGGCAGACTGCAGCTGTGTTAGTTTCCTTACCTTTCAAAAAGTGTTCCACCTCATCCCTCACCTGGCTGGCCAGTCGGTACTGCGCCAGCAGGTTGAGATAATGCATCTTGTTTTCATTGGTAACAGCGATCTGAGCCCCCCCTGATATCAACTCCACCACCTGCAACAGAGCACGAGGCAGGATATAAACGTGAGAAAACACTACGGAAAACAGCAAAAACTGGTCAGTAAAAGGAAGACACAGAGACAGGATTAGTACATAGTAAAGTTAAGAACTTTCTTAAAAGTGCGTCTGGATGTCGCAGACTTGTCTGCTGCTTTATAAATATTTGGACAATTAATTTAAATGCTTAAGAAAAACAGGTTGATGCCGCAACATATTTATCTAATTTAAAAAATGAGCTTGAACCAATTTTCCACATGAGGAGTTACACAGCCCGCTATTGTGAAGAATTTTATAAGTGAACAACAAAGTTTAAAAAGAGCCCTGGATGCCAAACTCTACTCGTCCACCTTTATATAAACGCACCACTCCCCCTCTTTAAAGACAAACGAGATTCTTGCCAAACAAGCAATATGGTTTCTTTTATTTGGTTTATTGCTCCTATCTCCTGTGAAATTACATCAGGGATAAAAGGGGAGGTTCCTTTCCAAAGTGTTGCCTCACCTTCTCCAGCTGTCCCGACTTGCTGTACTTCTCCTCGGCAAACACCAGGTCCATTTCACTCACGTCATTGTTTAGGATGAAGCAGACTTTAGTTTTGTAGAACTCCTGGTCATCTGTCTCAAAGTACTGCATGTGGGGGAAAAAAACGAATACACAGGCAAATGACGTTTTTGAAACATACATCGCATTTCATCTTTTCAAAGCGACGGGGATAGAAAGATGATTGGGTGGACTTTCAGCTTGAAATCTTAGTGACTTGGATAAACAGCAAAACACGCTGGCTCGTTCTCCATGACATAAATAATGCCAAGAAAAAAATCAGGTTCCTGGCTTCGTGATGAATGTTAAAATGATGAGATAGACCAGCTGACAGAAGAACATAAACAACATGACCTTCCAACTTCCGAGGCAGACGTCTCTTCTGTGAGAAGGCACTGTGTTCCATACCTTGTAGTTCATCCTGAGGCCAATAATCTGGGCCAAGAAGGAACGAGTAAAGCGAGCTCGGACCAGCTGTTTGTAGGCTCCACCCAGAGCAGACTCATACAGGCACTTCCCTACGATGCGACCCGCAAACTCATACATCTTTAGGCGCAAGTGGGGGGGCCTTTCAGCATTTGGGTGCACCTAGAAAATGAAGATGGATGATCTTTTAGTGTTTAAACTACACCTAGTTTAAGTGTTGAATGTGGAACTGGTTAAACAAACTCACAAGGCCCTGGTTGTTGTCACTGAAGCGGGTGAACAACTGGTTGGACGTGTCAAAGAGGGTCTTACAAATCAGCTCAAACCACTCCCTGCGAGGCCCTCCCCAGTCCAGAGCTGCAGAGAAAGGTCAAAAGATTTTAACAGTCTGTTCACCTTTAGACTGTTTTAGTTTTTAGTGTTTGATGCAACAGCAAAAATTTCATTCATTCATTCATTCATTCAGGTGTTTTGTTTACCTTCTTCATCCTGAAACACGACCTCAAAGTTCTTACTCCAGTCAGACACTGAGAAGTTTCTTGTAGCCTTTAGTGACTGTGAGAGAGAAGACAAATGAAACAGTAACATTATGACAGAGGTTACATCACTGTTATGACTCAATGCCTACTTTCATCATGCACATCTTACGTAACAGTTTTCTAATACTGTAAGGTAGCAGCACTCACTGAATCTAGAATAGCGTGTCGAGTGATTTTTAGGCAGGTTTTGGTGCGAGGTCTCTTGGAGTGGATGTGCCTGAGTTCACGTTGAAAGAAGTTCACCTTGTCTTGGAAGGTTTCAGAGCCACCTAAGGACAATATCATCAAATTACTGCTACAGTCTCCACAGCAGACAGTATTGTCAAAGTGCTGCTCGAGGCAAAAGTAATTTCATTTGACTGCAACAAACCAATGTTTTTGTGCAGGAAACGAATGAAGGTGGCAGCCATTATGTTTCTATCTTTGCAGCTGAGCTCCACAGGAGGCTGTATCCCATCATCCACCACTAGAGTTAGGTACTTGTGAACTGGGTCAGGACCATAATAGGTAAACTGAAAAGAGAGAACACGATGAGCTGTCAGGAAAAGTCAAAGTGGCCTCTTCTCCTGGATTTTCTGACATCAGCTTTGCTTACCTTCGTTCCTGGACAAACTCGAAAGGTGAAAAGGCGCCATGGAATAATTTTCAGGTAGAACTCCTTCACGGATAGTTGCTGTTTGACAAGAACCCAAGTCAGTGACTTCTTACAATAATGCACATTGACAATTTCACCATTGTAGGATTTCTTAAAGAGCCTGTATTATGCACATTTGCAAGTTTACACATTTATTTTTGGGATCTACTAAATATGTTTCATGCTTTAATGTTCAAAAAACAAATTATTTGTCTCATACTATACATTACAGCTGCACCCTCTTAAGCATTCTATTTTAGCTCCTGTCCCTCCAAGGTATGACTGGTTACATACCAGATCTATGAGTATAAGGATTTACCACAAGCAGAAGCAGCTCTAGCGAAGAAACAAAGGCAGACTATAGGATTTGCATATTTTTTATATGAGGGTGTTCCAAACTAGCTGCTAGGCAGGCAATATGTAAATGTGTTGCACTGTGATATTGATGTAATGGTAGAAAAGCCTGGACTTCAAATGAGGTGTTTCAGGCAGGTAAGGCAGCAGTATTTTCTGAGAAAAGAATAACTGGCTTTGGCATGGACTTTGGGCTTTGGAAATTTGCAGACCTTTTAATGCATAAAAAGCTAAAACACATAAGAGGAAAGGGAAAAACCCAAAAAGCATAAAATGGGCTCATTAATTTCTTATATTCACCAACTCAAAAGTTGAAGAGGAACAAGAAACATTCTGCTAATTACACCTAACCACTTACCTTTGGCGATATGTAACAGTAGACCTTTTTTGGTTTCTTAACCTTCTCAGGTTGTCCCTCCACAGGAGAGTCGTGCTCATCCTCTTCTTCTCCCATGGAGGGCCTCCTCTGGGGAGCCAGCAAAGAGGAAGCTGGTAACTGCCACGATGAACTGCTGTAGTTCCCACTACTGTAAAGGTATGCCTCAAAGTAGATACTTATCCCTGGAGTGGACACATTCTTCTCCACACAGGCCTTTTCATTCTCTGCAAAATGCAAAGATAAGATGGGTATCAGGCACTGAAAACACAGGCTAACAATACGTCTATAAGTACACTCCATTTCTGGACTCAATTGTCTTCAATAGCAGTGTATTTTTCTTCTGCATGTAAAAGTCTTCTCACCACTGAGAACAATTATGTCAAATTCCCCGTTGCTGAGCGGCTGATCCTTATAGGAGATGCGAGCCCTGAAACAGCCGGTCTTCCTCAGGGTCAGTCTCAGCAGAACCTGGCACTGCTGCTTGTTGAGTGAAACTGACTTACTGTAGAAGTCCTCCAGACTGTCATCATCCACTGTTCCTAGCTGAAAGAACAGGATAACTAAAATTAATCCCAGCTCAGTTCTGCTATACTGTGAAGCCAGTGGCTATGCAATTGGGAGCAGAGGGATAAAAAGAAATACTGGCTTTCATTTCTACAGTCACAATAAAGGAATAAATCTTCAAATTACAGAGTAATGTGTAAAAGTAAATACGTTCACTCCCTTACAGAGTGCACATGGACGCTGTAGTTGGCTTCATCTGTGAGAGATGTGGAGTTACTGGTAGGGTTTCCGTATTCGTCCCTGGGCTCGATTTGTAAAGTGTGCTGCTGGCCGTTTGTTAGCACCAGGGTGGAGAAATGATAGGCTATCTTGGTTTTTGATGGAACAACTGTACCTGAGGTGAACAGGAGAAGATAAAAATAATCAGTCCAAGCAAAGATTTTTCTTTGACAGAGTAAATTAAAAGAAAATGTATTAAAATCAGATTTTCCAAAATACATATTATAGTCATACCTGGCTGGAATATCTTGTAATAAGGGCTGTAGGCCACATTGAGACCACCCAGCTTGACAGCAACCTCATAGCGTCCAGCCTTGCGCACTGTGAAGGCCACTTTGACTACGTTGGACTCTGGTTCTTGCAGAACCTCCTGTGTAACAGGGATGTCCAAGGCCAGTTCAATGTGGGTGATGTTGACCCTCAGCCCCACAGGCCGATGAGCTGGGAAAGGCTGACCATTCTTATAGAAGAGCTGAGAAGCCATGAGTACAAAAAGGAGAATATTTTAATACAGGAAACAGACAAGTCAGTTTTACATTTCTGAACATTGTTATGCTAACCAAATGTTTCTGACACTGCTGCATCGGTAATCTACTTGTACGAAATTCAGACTAGTCAGACTAGACACAACAGGCACACTACATTTTTAACCTGGAGGAGACATTAGGAATCTATTATCACCTGGACTCTGAAGCTCATAGTCTGCCCCACTTCCTGTGGTTCCTTCCAGTCCCATGACACCTTGCAGGAACGTGGGTCCAGATAGTTTCCCCGGACATAGTCGTAGATGCTGCGATCACCGCGTCGCCCTGGATCCTCATTCTGCAGGAAGCTAACCACCCTTGCTGCAAGCTCACAGAGGAACTTGATGGTAAAGACAAACGCTATGATGGAAACAGTAATTCCACCTGTCACAAGAAGAAAAGAAACACAAGAGATTAGAAGTTGGAATGGGGAAATAAATATATTGACTACTAAAGTAGGGCAAAGACTAAAGTAACTTAGTAGTAATTCCAGCACAAGTTATTTCAGCCCAACTCTAAATCCAAACAGCGAATGATGGACTCACCAATCACGTAAAACATGAGGTCCCTTATCAAGAAGCACAGCGCCACAGTACAGCCAAATATGAGAGCTCCCGCTGAAAAGACAATTGGACAATGTACCATGACTAAACGAAAATGAAAACAATGCACACTTCCTGCTCTGAGTCTGCAGATTCCATTTTAATGGTTGTAGTGTTCTTTATAATATATTGTTTTAGGATTGTAAGACTTTGGGCTACATTTGTTATTTCTTTACAAAAAATAATGTTATTTTTCACAAAAATAGCAACAAATGCAATGAAATGATACAATTTAAAGGCTTTGAACTTCCTTTGAAAGGAGTTGAAAACCATGCCCTTAGAAACAACACCAACACTGCTGGGCAATAAGAGATAAGGGCGAACAATAGAAATGCTAATGAGTAAGTAGCAACATGTTTTCCAGTCATATTACCATATATTTGTCCTCAGAGGGAGTGAATACAGTGTTTTTATGAGATAGCAAAGACATGTTGGCTTGTGCATACAGATGAGGCAACACTAAACTTCTGCATTACAACACTTGAGCTACATTCAACTGATCTGTGACTCTTGCAGAAACACTTGTGAAAACACTTAGCAACGGAACAATCTTATGTTTATATCTTGAATCTAAACTCCTCTTGATGCTCTGCAGCTGTCGAAAGCAACCAAAATTTAACCACTTGAAAAGACAGAAAATGATCAGAGCCTCACCAATTGACCACTTCTCATTCAGACGCCTCTCAGCAAGACTGTGCACCAGCCGGATCTCGTAGTCCTGGTCGCGACTCCCCCTGGAGGTCTGGAGGATCTTGATGCCCGTCGACAACTTAATGTAATCTTCGTAGTAGTAGCCCCAGGCAGCTAAAGAGAGCTGCAGCTGGCTGTCAAACTGAGATAGGTCATCCAGATTCCTACAACCCAAAGTCTTCAGTCTGCAATGGGAGACAAGTGTGGAAGTATATAAGATAGACTGAAAGGAATGGTAGCATTACCTACTTTTTTACTATATATTTATAAGTGACCCTACCACGACTGCTGTTGCTAAATGTCTATTAAGTAAGACTGCTGTTGTAACTACACAACAGCCTATCCCACACACAAAGCAAACACTAGTGTATGTGAAATGCTGCAAGACAGGAACCTCAGTCTTATCAGCTAAACGTGTATGTTATCTCAAGAGGGAGAAGTTAGATGGTACGTCATGTTGCATGTGGCCTCATTTTTCAAAATCTGATTAAAGTGGTGTATTTGAAGAAGGCTTACACTGGATAAGCACAGGTAGGCACAGTAGTGGACATTTTATAAGCAAACAAATTGTTGTACCTATTATAAAACAGAAACATGATCTCCTGCTGTAAAGTTAGTACAGTAACATTGTCCGTCTGTCTGTTGACACGGAGTGTGTGTTAATTACACTTTCAGAGTATGGTTTTTATGGCCAAAGAGACTGGGATATAAAATAATATCTCCATAACTACTGAAATAAAATAAACATTCAGATGTATTTACATTCCCTTCTCCATTCTATGTGAAGTCATTAGCGTGCTGTTGTTCCAAGTGTACACAGTAACAATAATAGTAATCAAAACTTCAGTGTATTACTTAATTTTTACTCAACAATATAATCCTCTCACCCCGAGTGACAAAATTTCTCTGAGAATAAAAAAGGCTTGTGTGAGTGTGCAACTATAACTTCCCCATTTACAGTGCATTTCTGGACAGCAAATAACTACAAAAAATGTCTTTTGTGACTTTGTGACTGAATCAAAAGGTCATCCAAAATTATGTGATCAACGACGGTTAAAATTGATATCCACTGAATCAAGACAGCAATGGATGCAGGGATAGCATGACAGTCATGACCTTCAGAAATGTGACACTGTATCACTATAGAGAGACGTCAGACAGTTATGCTTTAAAACATGATACTGTGCATTTCTAATGAACTACAGACCTTGAGAAACATTACGGTTTGCTTTACTAGCAGGACAAACAGCCATTGTTTTGATAAAGGAATAACAACTAATCACAGTCAGTGTCGTTTGGATCAGTAGACAGAACTCAACACACATACACAAACATCTGCATTGCTGCAGGGTCTCACACTTGCAGTCTCTAAAGAATACTTTTTACTGCAGTGACCCTGTGAAACACTGCAGCCTACACAGCTCAGTGTCAGCAAACTCAGCTAACCATGAAGGGAGAGACTGCCCTCCAGTGGACATAATTAAACAGAACTTGTGTTAACCAGTGTAACCCATGACCATAACCACCTAATCAATTGAAACATGAAAGGGATCCATGCTAGGAATAATCTACATGTATTTCGTGCCAACAAGTCACTGCTTCCAAAAAAAGGAAGGCTACTCACAAATGTATGCCAGATTAGCGTGAATGTTTAAGTTAAGACCTTTCATTGCTTACGTATGGTAATAGTGCTCCAGGTTCTGGGAACAAAGCCACTCCTGGAAGGCAAAGTCTCGGAGCAGCTGGATGTGAGCCTCTGCAATTTCCCTCCAGCGCTGCTGTTCCTTAACCACCTCTTCCAGACGACTCAGTACACTCAGACTCAGCTCCTCCAGTGTCTGTACATCTGGATGACACATAAACAACACATAAAAACCCCCATGCTCAATCTGGCCAGCAAATCATCATCAGTAATGCCCAAGCACAGGCCTAAATCCTCATTAAAGGCTAATATAATGAGTACTAAGCCTGTGCTGATTGTCCATGCATGCCACTTGCATCTCTTAAGCCTGAATATCTAGTGATTAAAACCAAAAAATGACAAGGGTCTAAGCAATAGGCAATAGAAGTTTTGTTTATTAAACTCAGCTCAAATCCAGTTAAACGTGATACTTTCACCTCTTTAGTATTTCAGCAAAGAACTCAAGAGGGTTTTCTTGTGCATATCACTGAAGCCACTTTTTTTTTTTTTTACTTTACCCTACATAGGGGCATCAACTAAACTTGTATGGTGTATTGGACAGATATATTGTAACCTACTGACCTTCGAATAAGTGCCTGTATTGACAGAGGTTATGTCCTTGGAGCCATTCCTCAATCTGACTTTCTTTTCCTTTCTTCCAGCGCACTTCCCAGAAGAAGATCCAAGACACTGAGCAGAAGAGGAAGGTCAGGAAGAAGCGGCGGTCCATCAGACCATCTTTCAGCCTTCACTCAGACCCCTCCGTGCTCAAAGTAAAACTGCCACACGCCAGTGGACTAGTCAAGTCTTCTACAATGAAAGACAAAACTGATCAAAACAGAGCTAAATTAAAACTCTAAACAAAAAGCTTAAAGTTTTCACAAATGACTTCTTGTCAAACAGATTGGAAATGATAAAGCCAAGGAGCTGAGCTGTAAAGTGCTCCAACCAAGAAAGCATGAATATTTAAGTGTCACCTTGGAGAAGTGTGGAGAATAACATTACATGAAATCCACAGCACTGAAATATGTATGAGCAGTTTGGCTAAAGAATGATCATAAAACCCTCACCAGGATCTGTTTAGCTAAAAACAAACTAAGAATCCAGGTCAACCACAATCTAATTACAATCTAAATCCTACCCAACAACAACGGTCCAGTCGGTGGTGATGGTACTGATAATGATGATGCCTGGGCTCGCTAGCTCTGGTGTCAAAACGTTTCCAAATGTCATCCGCTGCTACTCTCATAAACAGCAAGATAGCTAACTAAATAGCCTATCCAACGATAGCTTTAGTAAAGTTAGCCTCACAGTTACTTTAGTGACTTTCAAAAACAGAAAACACCGAGAGCAGAAAATAAACGGGTTAACTGCAATATCATCAATTCTCGCTGGTCTATTGACACCTGGAGTGCTAGGTAACGCTGGAGGCTAATGGTAACAACTGTTAGCATGGTACTGGCAAACTGCTACAGTAGCATTCGCTGACTAGCAAGACAACACAATGCTAATAGCTAGCTAGCTACATTAGCCAACAATGTCAGCGTCGTAACAGAAAGCTCTTCTCCGAACCGTGGTGGTTATCCAGACTCACACCGCAACACGTTTATAAAACACCGTTTGCAATAGCACGACCACACAAAAGCAACACTCTGCAAATGCAAAATTGTAATTAATCCACGCATTTACACACTGCATCTACCTTCGTCTGTGATGCATTAGCATAGCAACCGGAAAATGCGCAGAACAGACGTCGATTTTTGATTACGTCTACACATCGCTACACGAGGGGAGAGGTAGCAAATTCTACTCACCTAGTCGGAGCGCTGGACTGAAATTTAAACTATGGTATGTAATTTCTAACTGTGTTACAATTACAACACCACTAACTCGATAAGTGTTGTCCATGGAAGTCTAGTAATTAGGCATTAAAGCTTTGTGGCAGCCATGCTACTGAGCTAAGTTAACTCTAGCTAGCTTAGCACCTAACAGCAGTTATAGCTGCTACCATAGATTGCTATCTGTCTGCTACAACGTTGGATGTTAAAAGGAAGATTTATCTAATTAAATAATTTATACGTTCCAGTCTAATGATCTTGGTGGCGGCATTTATATCTAAGTTCAGTCACCAGTTGTCTCCCAAAATGTACCACCGTGAACGTAGCCTGAGTTTGGATTTAAGTTGTTCGTGTTTAGCTAATCAATTCATTGTCTGTTTTGTAAACAATCATATTACTCAACTGCATCTGTAATGTCATTTAAGTTCAGTTATGTTTTCCACTCCCACTTTATACCAAGAGACAGTATTTATTGTGATCTATTGCTTGTAACTGATTTCTGTGTGTTTTAATTTGCTCAATCCAGGGGAAGCATAAAACAAAACAGTTTGCAGCAATGAAGAGAATGATTAATTTGAAAGACCACAGAATGTAAGTTTTAATAATTACTTTATGCTTTCCTGCCAAAATCACTTCTAGTTTAACCATCTTCTTCGTTAACCCTGTCCGGGGCCCAGTTGCTCAGAAAGTTTAATCTGAATCAGACTGATCCTATGTTTTGCAAACCATCAGGTGGTTCAACACACTTCTGTGCCGGTTTTTCAAAAGCCCTTTTCAGACCTGGAGTACATAACATTAATCAGTCCGTTAAAATGCGCATTCTGTTATTCATACAGACATTTCCCTTAATGTTTCTTACAGCTTCAGACATACTCAACACAGTGACAGGGGACTCCAAGGAACGCATGCAATATGCCATTTACTTGAAACTGGACAGTACATCAAGTCACCTATAATACATTATAATGTCATAATAAACAAAAGACAAAATCTAAGCTTAGCCTGTTTAACTTTCCAGATAGCTAATAGGTTATTTTATTTATGATTTCCTAAGCACAGAAAATTCTGTCCTTGTGTGACGATAGTCTAACCACTGCTTTCATCAGCTCCTATGTAACAAATGATTTAACTGCAGCTTTATTACTGAGACTCTGTGTGACAGTGACCTCGATGTTCATTCAGACATTAAGCCGTCATGTTCAGTTCTTGCAGATTAACAGAAAAGAGCACACAGGTCTGAAACAGGCTTTTTAGTGGAAAAAAAGACAAATGTAAAAATGTTCAGTCTTCATTTGTGAAGAGACCAGCTTTTGAGGCCCCATGGTTAGCCTACTTTATCTACTTTATCACTGTAATAAACAAATCAGTGCAAAATACAAATTCATGTGTACATATACTACATGATACAAAAGTTTAATGACATTTTGTTAATGAAATCCACCCTGAATACATCCCTTTGCTGGACTCAGGGATAATCCTCATTTATTTATTTTTATTTTTATTTTTTGCATCATTTTTAACAACACATAACAAATATTTAATCCAGACCAAAACCAAGACTGGATTATGTGATGACATAACCTGATAAATAGGCTAGGACAAAAATGGGAAACACCACAGGTAATTTCACCAGGAGTGTTTTATTAAACAATACTACTAATAACAATAATGACAATAATAATGTGAGGTGTGTCAATCAGTGGCATCAGTGTTGTAGCACGGATGTGGTGTGATGAGGTGTTGTCTGGTGCAGCAAAACAAACCAAATGCCAAAATCTGATCAGAATACTTCGGAGCCACTGGGCCAACTTTACAAATCTATTTCATTCTCATACAAATTCAACAAAACAAAGCACATAATTATGTGGGAATCTCCCAGGTCTGTGAAAGCACCATAACTCCTTGTTTGTTTTGTAGAAAAGAGAAGGACCGTGCGAAAACAATACAGAAAAAGAAGAAAGATCCCTCAAAACTGAAGGAGACAGAAGTGTAAGTTAGCCACACAAATTGGATCCTAAATATTGGCTGATGGCTTCCTAACTTGTTTTCTTTGAAATCGTTCTGCAGGCAAAAGTATCCATCATGCTTGTTCTTCCAGTACAATACTCAGCTTGGCCCACCATACCACATTCTGGTTGATACCAATTTCATCAACTTCTCCATCAAGGCCAAACTGGACATTGTTCAATCTATGATGGATTGTCTATATGCCAAATGTAAGTACTACTTCCCAATGGCAAGTACAAATGACAATAATAAAGTGTTCTTGGCCACTTGATGATTCAGAATACTATAATTTAAAACTAAGTAAACTAAAATTTTACTTAATCCAGGTATCCCATATATCACGGACTGCGTGATGGCTGAGATTGAAAAGCTTGGAATGAAATACAGAGTTGCGCTTAGGTACAAGCTGCTGGAAATGCATTTTTGGAGACATTAACATATATATAAACATTTTTTACCAAAACAGTGTTTTCCTCTTTTCATTATGTTTTGTTTCATTTTGTTTTGTTCAGGATAGCCAAGGACCAACGGTTTGAGCGCCTACCGTGCACACACAAGGGAACATACGCTGATGACTGTTTGGTCCAAAGGGTGACACAGGTAATAATCCTTAATGTGCCGTTACATCCATACAGAGATGTAATTGAATGCCCATGCTAACTTAATGGTGAACAGTGTCTTATGAGTAACAGTGAGTGTGCATACTTACCATGCAGATTATCAGCAGACTCATTAGCTCAACAGTAAATTAACACTTACAATGTTGTATCAACAGATCAGACAAAAGTAGATCTGCAAGGATAAATCAATAATCTATTAGTTGACAATTATTAAATTAATTGCCAACTATTTTAATAACTGATTAATCAGTTGTTGTTTTTTTCTGGTTTCTTTACTTCTTAATGACAGTAAACTGAATATTTTGGGTTGTGGACAAAACAAGACAATTGAGGACATCATCTTGAACTATTTGTCAACATTTTCTGACGTTTTATAGACTAAAGCCCTAGACAGAAGGCAGTGGCTATGTCTGAAATTACTCCCTGGGAAACCAATTGCTTTTGCAGAATAGTTACCTTTACACTGGGTAATTGTGCATCTTGTGATGCTGGGTTTGGTATTGAAGAGAGACATAAATGACATGAAAATATTTCCGCAGCACAAGTGTTACATCCTGGCTACTGTGGACAGAGATCTAAAGAGAAGAGTCAGGAAGATCCCCGGGGTGCCCATCATGTACATCTCCAACCACAGGTAACAGTGTTTGAAGTTTTATTTTTTCAAATATAAAACAGCTTTTTGTCTGTCAAAAAACTGTCACTTATTACTGACTTTCTCTTTTTTCTATTTCTCAATACAGGTATAACATTGAACGGATGCCTGATGACTATGGTGCACCAAGGTTTTAATATGCCTGGACCACAGCTGGACCTGTATATAGACTGAAGTTTCCTGTTGACTGTTCATTTCCTTTTGTGCATATTAAAAATATTGAGGTGTGATTTTGCAAAGATGGGGGTGATTTCATTGTGTTTTGTTGTTATGAAAGATTTTGTTACAGGTTGTTCTTTGAACTGAATAAATGAATCAGTGAAATGCATGTTGTCTTCCAGTTTTTCCAACACTCATAAATATACTAAGGTATTGGCTGTGTAAACAACTATATGAATATACAATTGGGATGGAAATGTAAAGTTATTTTAGTTTTTTTCTCCACAGCAATGAAAGCTTTACTGTTGGATTTAAACACAACACAAAAATGGTGCGTTTGGGTGGTGTTTAAAACCACAGTATCTAGTCAAATCTCCGATGGACATCTTACGAGGAGCACCTAAACGCAGCATTTGTCACCGCTGAGATCATCCGTTCAGCAGAGCGCATGCGCAGTGGACGGAGGTCGGGGTCCGGGGAGTGTCTGAGCGGCTCGTCGGCTTGAATGTAACCCGCAGACATTGGAGCCAAGAAGAGCATCTTGCATGAACAATGAACCGGCTGCCTCGGAAGGAAATCATTCGGTGAGACGGAGATGAAGTGGACGTGAGGAAATGGGACTGAAGAATGGCACGATTTGGTGGATTTCTGTGCTGAGAATGACCTCTAACGGTGCAGGGAATTAGGATTTTCCAACACTTTGTTGCCTGGAGAGACAATCCTCACTCAGACTGTGACAGCGTTACACTGGCGGGCTGCTGTTTGCTTGCTGATGATCATCCTCAGTATCGTTATTAAATACAGGCTTCACATCTTCTGGCTTAAGTCACCTTAATGTCTTTATTTATTTATTTACATCAATAGCCGATTATTGGCTGGCCTGTAGCCTATTAGATTTCTACCAAAGTGCCAAATACTTCCTGGAAAGTCATTTTAGATTCAGAAAGATTTATTTTCTTTGTAACTCACTTGCTTTATTTAGAAGGTGGGTTTAATTACAGATCACCCTTAGAATCACTGCTGCTCTGACTTTGTTTTTGATGCCATAATCTGCTTGATGTCATGACTTGGCCATCTGTTGTGGAAACCTGCTTAAACCTGCAAGCAGATTAAACCAGTCACAGGATCCCAAAAGCACCCGTCAGGACATTTCCTGTGCCAGGAGCTGTGTTGGCCCTCCAGGTGAAGGCGAGGGATGCTGAGGGCCACGGTGGGCTCGGTGGAGGAGAGGGACGAGGAGCAGGAGGATGAGGGTGACGAAGAGCTGAGGGATGGAGGGGTGCCTTTCTATGTGAACAGGGGGGGCCTCCCGGTGGACGAGGAGACTTGGGAGAGGATGTGGCGCCATGTGGCTCGAATCCACCCCAGTGGTGAAGCACTGGGGAAGGAGATCAGGGGGGCCACCGACCTGCCCAAGGTAAACTGGTGGAACTGGAAACACATCACATAGCACAGTGCTTTGCTTTTCACAGTAACCTTCTAAAACTTACACAGAGTAGAAGCAATTTACACTCATGTGTTGCTGGAAAATATTTGTCCTACTTCCCACATGAGACACAGAAAGCCACAACCCTCTAAATCCACTTTAAATTATTATTTTTGCTGTTTAGTGTTTTCCAATATCATCACAGCCATAAAACAGCACAGCACATTTCCATTCTACATTTATCTTCGAGCGGTACATTTTATTCAGTTCTCAGGAGAGTGATTACAGGGCAGTTAAGATACTGTTGCCATTAGTCGTAGCAGATAGAAAAAGAGAGCACAGAGGTCAAACAAGACGACATTCTCCAGCTGCAATGAATGTTGGGATTGTATGGTGGTAATGCAGTTGTTTGTCCCACAGATTCCAGTACCGAGTGTGCCTACATACCAACCTACCACCAGTGTCCCACAGCGCCTGGAAGCCATACAGAAGTATATCAGGGAATTGCAGTATCCTTTCACCAAGATGGTACATTTTTGCAACTATATAGCTAGAAAAACATATTTTACACATTGATTTCACTCCAATGGATGTGAGAGTATGTAATTACAGAATCCTACTGACCCACTGTAATGAGACAGATTATTAATATGGGCCAAACAAAACAAACGCAATGTAGGTCACTGTGATACTATTTTCTATATTAAGCAAAAGCTTTATTTCCAGTCAGAGAAGATATTCCATCTATAATTAACTAACAACCTATGAATATCACAAAGCACTTTAAGGAGTTTGTCTCTTCCTCTCACTGTTCTGTTTGCAGCAGAGTGCTCTCACACTGTTCTGTTGTTATGACCTTAACTGTGTCTTGCAGGTACAATCACACAGGAACGCAGTTTTTCGAGATCAAGAAAAGCCGTCCTCTGACTGCGTAAGCACATCTGATCATGAGTCCAATGTGGCGCCCGTCACAGGGATGTTTGTTGATTTCATATGGTTTAGTCAGTGTTGCTGGTGGCTTGTGCATGTGGATGAGCTGTATCTTTTTATGAGTAGGAACTAATGTCAATCAGCCTGGAGCTGGCAGCAGACTTTTCCTGACCTCACTCTATTAGATTTAGTAGAACAGATTTTATTTCCCTGACTCATGGAAAATGTTTTGATTCGACTGCATGAAAAATCGGGAACTGTGTGTGATTGTGCGCAGTAGTGTGTTCTGCTTTCTTATAACACAGAATTACATTAACAGTGGTGTGCTCTTTTGCACAGGTTAATGGACATTGCTAAGGAGATGACTCGGGAGGCTCTGCCAATCAAATGTTTGGAGGCGGTGATCCTGGGGATGTATCCTTACAGCCATGGAGCACTTAACACTTAATGCACATCGATGTCTTCAGATTGTGTTGTATGTTCTGCTGCAGTCTCCGTAGTAACTGATGGGTTTTTACTTGTGCACCGAGCAGACAATAGAGTGAGAAATGCGATTTTGGCAGACTCACCGGGTATTGTCTCACCATATTTGGCTCAAGATACTGTCTAATGTAGCTGAACAAAACAGAAGGATGCTTCACATAATATGAAAGCAGTAGGCTCGACTACAGAAGCCTAATCTGCATTGATGGGATATTTTGTTTGCTATTGATTGAAACATAGGAATTAAATATCAAATGTCACTTTCCCTGACCCGGCTTGATGCAGTTACCTCACCAACAGCATGCCCGGTGTGGAGCGCTTCCCCCTCAGCTTTAAGTCTCATTTCTCAGGGAACCACTTCCACCACATCGTGCTGGGAGTTCACAGTGGGGGACGCTTCGGTGCTCTGGGCATGAGCCGAAGGGAGGACCTCATGTTCAAGCCCCTGGAGTTCCGAACGCTGATGGACTTGGTTCAGGAATTTGAAGGAGCCTACAGGGGCTACTGGCACACCCTGCGCAAGGTCAAGATCGGCCAGTACGTGTCCCACGACCCTCACAGTGTGGAGCAGATAGAGTGGAAGCACTCCATACTGGATGTGGACAAGCTGACCAAGGAGGAGCTCAGGAAGGAGCTGGAGAGGCACACTCGAGACATGAGGCTGAAGGTACAGGTCTTTTTGTTAGAGCATATGCAAAAACACACAAGACTGAAAATACTGAAGGAGAATATTTAGTAAATACTTTTTTTTTATGTTAAAGATGTCCATATTTAACATCTTATTTTGCAGCTGAAACAGATACAAGCTGTCGGAGCTCTTGCACAAAGACAATAATAAGAAATATAATTAGTCCTCAGCAGATGGACCGGCCTTCCTAACAGCTTATTAGATTCCCTTTGACGTGCTGTGTCTTCATGCGCAGTGACACTGAGTTGATCTGCTGTTTGAGGAGCGATTTCTCTCAAATGACGCTCTCTCATCACCTCTCATGCTAAGATAATGAAGACTGCCTTGATGCTGAGCTCTGCGTATAATAAAACTAATGTGATGACTCGACTCCGGCTCTGCAGTGCTTCATGCATGGCCGGCTCAATCCATCAATAGCTGGTCTTTTAAACGGAGTGCTCTGCACAATCACATTAAAGACATGGACACATTTCAGCCGCTGACATTCTGTGTGACATGAGCTTTGTTAACTCACCCGTGTGATGCTTTAAAGTGAGTGAAATTCTGATTAAGATGTACTTTCTTTGTGAACTGTGTATGCAGATAGGGAAGCCTGCACCTCCATCTCCCACCAAAGACAGGAGGAACAGCATGGGTTCACCCCTCAGAGGACCAGGCAGCCCCATACGGAGGATCAGCCGCGTTGAGAGACGGTATGATTAATCACATGCTCTGGATTATTAAGTGCTCACACTAAAAATACAGGCTCCATAACCACTTATGTGAAACCTCTGTAGTCACTGGAAAAAATTTGGATGTCTCATGATCTAGGACACAAGAAGGAAATTAGTCACAGTTTCCTTATTGTATGAATAAACCTCACTGTCTTGTTTCCGTTGCAGTCCCTCTGGAGAGAAGAAGGTTCTGGAGCAAAAATCATCAACAGATATGAATGGATACCAGATTCGAGTCTGAAGATGAATTTTAGTTTGTGAATTTTAAGGTACTGCACATTTGTTTCATGGGGCCAGTGATTTCTTCTAAGGCTTAAGTTTTGTGCACATTGGCCTGTTCACTGGATGCAATGTTGAATAGGTCACCAGCAACCTCCCAAAACAAACGCCTCATTCAGCTCTCCTATGTTGTTACAGGCTTTTTTCTGTAGCAGCTACTGTGCATAGTAATTGGTGCTGGCATCGCTCCCGATTTATAGAAAGAGGGAGCGAAAGTGCAGTAATATGTCAACGTTTTTAAATCACTGCAGAGTTGCGCTAACTTAGCACAATGTGAAATATGATTCTTGGCTGAATCGGGCCAAAAGTACCACTCAGTGTAAATGTGCTACTGGACATATCACAGGTCTCTGTGCTGTTCTTACTTTACAACAGAAGCTCTCGAGGCTCGTCTGCAATCTGTATCGTCGTACTGTAAGTGTGCAAATACATGTCATGTAATATAAATCCACTTAGACTCCGCTGGGCAACGAATTCTTGTGTAGTGACTAGTTTGCAAACCACTACCCTTGTGCCTTGTATGAAGATTTTTTTTTTATATATCCAGCCGATTATTCTCATTATTCAGAAAGCAGCGTAATCCCTGCTCTTCCAAATTACTATAAAATAAACTGTGCAACACAGGCACACAACACCCAGAGGTGAGCATGTTTGGCATGCTTTATCCTTCCTAGGATTGAATATGGGATTGAATAGATAATATAATGAATATATCAAAGTGTAAGAAGGCGTCTGTTGAATGATGAGTCATTCTGGCTGCAAATTATGAAAACTTTCTCCAGAATTTCAACAGTTATCAAAGTGACTAATGGCAAAGCATCTGATGGACCTAGTCTGCATTTAATGTAGACGTAAAATAACAAGAAGTCAATTTATTTGTATTGTATAGCTGCTTTCTATTTACAGTAAATACCTTGTTTGTAACTTTTATTTTGTAGCAACCTTATCCTATATTTCACTTGCCTTAAGTGGTATCAAAGCAACTGACTTCCATTTAAGCTAAGATGTAAAGCAGTTTGTTTACAGCACTTTTATCCGCATTTTGTATTTTTTTATTGGAATTTCTGTCATTTTATACAACCTTCAGTGTAGGTGATCACCAGTCAACACTTAGTATTTACCACACACTGTTTTAAATGTTGCTACAGTCAACATTTTTATCTGTACAGTAGGTGTTCATTTTAATTTCAGTGTTCTGTAACACAGTTGTTTTGTACCAAAAGACCGTTGATTTACAGGATCACAATAAAGGGTCACTATGATTGTGGCAATACGGTTTTGCTTGTGATTTTTTTTTATCAATTCATGGTTGAATACTGAAATACTTTGTCCCTATTTGAGCACGTCCCAAACAAAATCCCTCAAATGTTGTGTTTTACGAGTGGGTACGCTATAATTAGTTGTCTGGGTGTCAGGTGGGGAACTGCGCCAGTTTTCTGTCGACCAATACTTCACATTTAGCTCAGGGAGTACTTAGCTGAAGGGCAGCATTTAGCGCCAAGGCAGATGATGACGAGAGCAGGCTGAGATCTCCAAACACTATCTCTGTTTGGTTTATACAAAGGAAACTCGGTGACAACACTTCTATAAAAGGGAAGCATAACCCTCAGTGAACTAACACACTTAACCAAACAGTTCAACATGTTTGTCGTGGTTTCATAAAATCTATCAAACTTTATAATCTTTAAAATGAAAAACGTATGTTGACAAGACTAGCATTGTCTATCCTGACTGCTGTTTTCATTATATTATTTAGGTGTGGCCAGTGTTTGCTGCAGTCATATAAATAATAGTTGTAGTATCCTGGTTGCATTTGTGCTGTTCTCATGGTCAGTAATCCTGCTGCTTTATGGATCCCCGAATGGATGGATCTGCCCCACAGCACCACAATCAGCTAATAAGGTTTGATTGCTGCTGCATTCAAAGAGAACTGGTTAACAAGGATTCACTTTCACATAGAGGCAGATAATAAACCTCTAAGAAGGCTGCATGTAAGCTAAAATACAGTTTAAATGGAGCACTCCTTCGAATAAAAGTTTGACAATATTGTGGCAGTTTCCTTGTTTAACTATGAAGAGAGATAAGTTGTAAGAAAGATATACAAATCAGTATCCTCCCTTCCAGTGGACTCCAAGTGTCAAACATCTCGTCCACCAGTGTGAGACATACTGCAGAAACAGAAGGCATAATGCCCTGTTTGGATAAAAACCTACTGACCTACTTCATTGTCTCTCTTGCACTTGATGCCACAGGCGGAATTGAGGCACACACAGTCTGATTCCTCTCTACAATAAAGTTTTTAACTTGTATGTATTTACATAGCATACTGACAAGAATGAGTGTGATGAACAAAGGAAGTGATTGAAAGCAGTCCTACTGATGAGGAACATCTTTGCAGATATTCTACAGCCAACACATACAAAAGACTCCCCTCACTGAGCGCCATCATGCATTAACACTCAACTGTGTGCATGAATTATTCATTCATGCATCAACCAGACATACACACTCGTTGACAAACGGAGTGCCCCAGTGCAGTGGGATGGGAGGGGTCGAGCCAACATCCAGGTCACAATCTCAGCCCTAGACCTGGTAGGATACACAGATGCCAACTAGAGGATTTCTTACTAGTGGATGCATTTAACTTGCTACAGCCAGGAAAAATAAACTACACCGTTATTCACAACCTGGAGGCACACGTGCTTTCTGTCTTTCATTAAAGAGCAAACTACAATTACCACCTCACAGCTGTACACCTCCGCCAACCAGTCAGGTTACAGTTTACATTCACATCTGTCCGGACTCAGAATACAGAAGAGTGACAAATTAAAGGAAAAATCCGAACCTTACAAAGCTTATTTGTTCTCCTAGATGTAAGGGTCACTGCAAATCAATATAAAGTTGTTATGAGTGCTCACCTTTATTGTATGATGAAACATTTCCATGCTGATAAGAGTGGTCTCTTCCAGGATGACAGTGCCCACATCCATAGGGCATGAGGGGTCACTGCGTTCACAACCACCATATCTCAAGCCAGCTGAACACCTATGGGAGGTTTTGGATGGACATGTTAGACAGCATCCATCACCAAAAGACACTTTATGTGGGTTTTCCTTTAATTTGTCACCTGGAAAACTATATGAATACAGAATCCCACTGACCTACTGTTTTTGCAACAATGAAATAATGCCTACAGCCAGGGCCTTTGTCCAGTGAAAAAACATAAACAGAGTAACATGTTATTGGAAAATATTTATTCAACATTTTTACCACCTGAAAATATATCTCTTTCAAAATTAACTTTAAAATAATTGAAAACTTAAAGCTTTTAGCAACAGCAAAATGAGCAGGTCAATGTATCATCACACCAATTAAAGCAATCATTGCCTTCATTTTTTTTAGTTTTGTTAAATTAACTTCTACAGCATCATTCAACAAGAATGGTCATATCCCAGTCATAACTAAAACATGCATCAGATGAAAACCACATGTAACGAGACAGAACATTGGCATCCATTGTTTTCTTTGCTCTTTGAACAAAAATATGACCTTCTTTTCAGATACAAAATGTTGCTTTGTTGCCAGAGGTGAAACACAAGTAATGGTATTCATACTAACAAAAACACACTTGCACACAGAAAGATCTAAATCTTTTGAACGGAAATAAACTTATCCTCTGATGTCCATTTTACTGAGTTCAACCACAGTCCTTCCTATCATGCAGTAGTCACGTCCAGCTGGAATTTGGCCACAAGACTGAGATGGTCAGAAGGAAATATGTGATTGGGAAGTCCATGCATTGACCACAAGACATCCTCAGACAGGAGTGAGAGAGAGCTAATAAGCTTCAGACCTTCGCTGGCAAACTCAGCGTCAGCTGGGGAAAAGAAAAAAAAAAATACACCACATAAGTTATTTAAAATAGCAAATAATTCATTCAGAGCTGCAACATTTCAGTTACTCTACTGCTTCATATCTTGTCCTCATACCTTTTTCATCAGGGGTAAAGCTGCGTTTTGGGGAGTAGAAGATGTAGTCAACAGTATCGCCTGCTTCAGAGTGCAGAGTTGTAACTTCTCGACTGCCAGAGCCTGGAAGGATGTGTTTATAGACTGACTCCAGGTCCAATCGATGACTGATAGTGTGTCTGAAACTGCCAAACCAGAACATTTTTGATAAATATATTAGATTTTCACTTGAGCTTTACTCCAACTTTCTATGTTTTTTTTTTGTACATAATACATTTACTCCGTATGTGATAGGTCAATTTCCAAATGTCAGAATAATTAAACTGAGATTAATATTTTCTGTAATTGGAATAGCTTGAGTCTCTTTGCTGCTGTGACAATAAGTAATAAGTAGCATATATGACAAAAGCCTGCAGGTAAACTGACCTTTTCTCATTTCCCTTTGAAGCATCTGTGCACAAGAAGAAATAGTGGAGAGACATTCGATACATTACATTGTGGAAATGGTGAAATGACTGTAAGTGAAGTTGTGGATTCTGTGTTGTCCGTTTGTACGACCTGGTGTGTTGTCAGTCACCCCTGGAATCACCTTCAGGGACTCAGGACGGACACATGCAGCTGGACAATAGCGCAGCTGCAGCATGAAGTCGTGGCTGTACTGACATTTCCCTACACAAGAGGAACAAACATATCACGTGGGGTATGATAGGATAAATACTATGAAAGATTAAAACATACTCCTCGGATTAAGATAGCAAAAAATAACCGTACAAACAAATCAATGTGACTTCAGTGAGATGCCAACCTGATTTTAGACTCTGGCTGTCAAGCATCTCATTGACAGTAGTGTACTGGCAGTTGTCAGTGATTCCCACAGAGCTGGGCCACAGGGGAGCAAACAGCCTGTAACAACTGGCCTTGTATGACAGATCCTCTTGACCTGAGATCTGTTGGACATGGTGAATGCATACAAGGTTATATAGAGGTAACTGCTGCAGGCATCATGGCAGAAAACCTGAAACAAAAAGCTTAATGTAACTATTTAAACTTGTTCACATTAAGTAATGGGAGCAGCTGGATACTTTATATGATTGATTATAGTCTGTAGTTCTTTGTAGTGTTTTTTTCTCACCATCCACGCTGGCAGACCCTGGTAGCAGAGCTCGCCAGTGGTGATCAGCTGGTACAGAGGCATGTGTGGTACAGTGTTAAAGTCCCCACACAATATAATGTTACAGTGTTCACCTTTGACGTTACAGGACTTGACCACCCTGTCGATTTCTGCCAGTATTATTGCTAACTGTGCTAGCTTAACGTCGCCCCTCCTGGGGTTGAAGAGCAGGTGGGTGTTTGCCACGCAGAGAGGAGGGGCCTTCCCCTTGACCTCCGACCCCTGGGTGATCACTGGCCGAAGCAGCAAAACAATGCCCACATTGTGCCGGTCTAACAGCTCCGTCTCCGGCCTGAAGAACTCCAGCTCAGTGACAGCTACTTCAGAGAAGCAACTGCTACGATAGCAGGTAGCACAGCCATCTGTCTTGGTCCCAGTACGCCGCTTGTACACACAGGTGTAGCCTGAACCAACAACATGAACAGAAATATGTTTGATGTCTTTATCAGAATATCCTCAAGCATAACTGTTCCACTGGTGTGTCTCAGGTGACCTACCCATCTGAGACAGGAAAGGATGCAGTTGTTCATGGTAGTGGTTCTCCTGGACCTCTTGGAGACACAAAATCTGCACACCAGACAAAACACACAAGTCATCAGTGGACGTGTAAAATTAGATATAAAATGTAGCTAGTTTAAATGATAGAAAATGATGCATTTGACTCACATCTGGTGCCCATTTTTGTATTTCCTCTAGGAGCAGGCTGCAGCGGGAGTTCCAGTCCAGAGCCTCCAGGGGGCAGTATGTGTACAGGTCTTGGTGCAGCTCCAGAAGGTCCTGTGCAAGGACGTTGTAGGACATGACAGTGAAATCCAGCGTGGCCTTTGTCAATGGGAAGGGTATCAAGGCTGGCTCTGCTGCAGTGACACTCTCATCCAAATCCTCCCATACTCTCCACATTACTAGATGGAAGCCAAACATACAAACACATACATAGGGCGAGATATTAAACTACTGATAAGTGTGTAGACAAATCTCACTGTAATGGAAAATATTAACACTGAGAAAGAAAATTAATTCTCACCTTCGAAGGGCATTTCTGTTGAAGGGTAGTAGCTAATGGCAGGATAGTCCCATGGTGGGCACTGCACTTCTTCTGCAAGACCAAGCCCTGCAGGGAAGTGCCAGGCCGTTTGTGCGTCATTCTGTCTGCTGAGTTTTTGTTCGGTCTGAGTGTTGGAGAGTAGGGATATCAGATTAGAGTTGCTTGCTCCATCCTGCATTTCATCTGCAGTGGGAACTATATATTCATCCCAGCACTCAGTTACTTCAGCTGGAGTCTGTGACTTTTCCATGTTTGTTTTTTTGATTTGTTCCTTTGCTGAACAAATGGTTTCCTGTGTGCTGATATCAGCTATAATTACTGACTCCTCTGTGGTTTGTATCTGTGTTTGTTCCTGTAATGGACAGGTAGTTTCTTGTATGATGTCTTCTGTCTGCAGGCACTTTAATTGTTCCCCAAGTTTTTGCTCTGGACTAATGTCCTCAGTTGAGGATATACTTCTGTTCTCCGTTTCTTGCTTCCTGTGCAGCACGTTATGGTGGATAGTTATTTCCCCATCCTGCTTTCTGGGAGTTTCCACTTTCTCCTGCTGTGGTCCATGTCTCTTGTCTATTTTTATCTCCTGCACTTCAGATTGCACCTCACACATCTCTAAAGCTGCGTCATTCTTTGTGTAATGCACGACGGCCATCGGCAGTTCGTTGTCCATGTCAGGCCTTGTATCGTCTTCCTTTTCTGGGTTTGATTCTTCTACCCTTTCTTTCGTTTCTCCTTTTGAATCACTGGTTGGGCTGAGCCAAAGGTCCAGCGGGGTTGTCTCAGATTGGGTGACCTTCTTGGTTGTGACACCACCACCATCCCACACTGCCGGGCCATTAACTGCTGCAGGATGGAGATCGTTGTTTGAGGCCTCTGCAAGACAAGACTAATTTAAGAAAACAGTCATGCATCCACACTATGATTATTATTTTTGCATTTTAGTTTAGGAGATTGACTTTGCCAAAATAAGACGAGACGACGAGACAACTAGTGTAAAGCGCAACACATCAATGGAAAAGCATTTTAACATTTAGTAGTCGAGTTTGACTATGTGGAATTACCATAACAGATTTCAACGTCATTTTGACTATTCGTAGCTACACTGTGACTACTTTGCATTCAAGATATCTAGACCCTCATACTGACTAGTCAAAATGACAGAGAGCTCTATAATTCAGTTTTGACTGGCTAAAACAATAGTTGCAGACATCTCAAACGTCATTATGAGTAATCCGAATTGTTATGCATGTGGCTTCCAATTTTATATTCAGCAAAGGATTTGAAAAGTATTAGCATTAGTAATGGTGGTTGCTGTGGTGGATAAGACCATTAGAAAATGCGGATGTGGAGACTAATGGTCAAAATTAAATAGAAGGCTGCTCTGACAAGGCAGTTATGGGTGCAGTGTTATAGGTTTGAAAAGCGAGCCGCCTCTGCCTCCCACTTGCCATAAATACAGAATGTCATTTCGCCTTGTCAAAACTAGTGCCCTCCAGTAAAAAGGATTATGAATTAAAGTAACCTAACAAGACAAAATATTGCAGTTATTTAAGGTGATTATACCCAAGTAATTTACATATTCGGGATTAAATAATACAAAAATCATATAAAATACTAATTCTTTGAATATAATACATGTTAGGTGAGAATCTTCAATGTTACACAGTAACAATGCTACACAGAATGGCATTATAAATTACGGAACTTAACCTAACTTGTCTGTCCCCTCCGCCTGTCTCACCACCATGGAGAGCAGAGTATTCAGCTGCTCTGCTCCCCGGCTCTGGAACTCTTTAACACCTGAACTCAGAAACATTGATTCATTTCCCCTTTTTAAATCCACACTCAAAACACACCTGTTTAGGATTGCTTATCCCACCTGAGGTGAACTGCACTGTCTGATATTACCCTAATTTTGCACCTCTGTATTTTATTGTGTTTTATTGTTTTTTGATCATTGATATTTATATTATTTGTGTTGTAAAGTGTCCTTGAGTGTCCTGAAAGGCGCTTATAGATAAATAAAATGTATTATTATTATTTTTAACTAGTATAAATATTGAGGCTCAAACCATACAATGTTATTAATTTTGGAGATAAATCTAACCTTTTTTTTTTTAAACATAAATCATGCCGGAAAAGGACGATGTAGATATCAAATTGAGGGGAATTAAAGATATCCTGCATTAAAATTAGAACTAGTCAAAATTAAACTACAGATAACTGACACTGGAATTACAACTAGTGATAATTCAGTTGCAGACATCCGCAATTCACATTGATTTCTGCAGCTATTGGACACATTTGACACTTTATTATGTATTTTTCAATTTAGTACATTTGTATTCATAGTATATTTTACACTTTATTGTGCATGTAGTATCTTACTATATTTCTCGACTAGATATACATTTATTGTGGTGGTGGTCACGTTACTCTTTCTGCTTGCTACTGCAACAACAGAATGTCCCCTTGGGCATCAATAAAATACTTTTCTATTCTATTCTATATTGTAAATATCTGTAATGAGGAACTCCAAGCACATGAATGGTAAAAGTGTTGTCATTTGTCCTGGAAGAAACATGACGTGCAAATCTGAAATATTACACAATAATTTATTGTGGACATTTGCTATACACATCCAGTCTAGCTATTAAATATTATCCTCCTTACTGAACATAAACTATACAACATAAACCATCCATGAGCACGCTGTGGCGTCCTGACGTCATAAGGGGGCGTCAAACGCTCAAAACAGGTGCAAGCTAACACACGACCTAAAGTTAGCTTGTATAGTTAGAATAACATAACATCCTCTCCCATTTTCCCATAAGAGAAACTGTGATGAAACCTTCTGAGCTCGTGTCACAATGAGTCTAGAAGGATAAAAACTGAATCACCAACTTAAATCCTTCGACACTAAACAAAAGTCAAGAAAAGTGTTCAGTCAGCAGCGAACTAAATTTAGCGACCGTTTGGTCCTGCCAGCTGGTCAGGGGAAAAACGTGTAGTTTTGATTTAATACAGAGTTTCCCTTCGGACAATTACAAACTCAGACCCCGCTGAAAATGTGCTATAAGATTTACCTGAGGGGCGACTGGTCAGGTACCGTGAAAAAGGGTAGAGCACATAGAATAACAAGCTTCCAATCATGTTTTTCTACTGAATTCTACGCATGCGCGGTCTGAAGCTGATGGTCATGTGGGGGGTTAGAGGTAAAAAGTCAAATGTCACTGGTGTTCTCATGTTTTAAAAAAAAAATATATATATATATTTTTTTTTTAATGTCTTAATCTGCTAAAGCACAAACAAACAAAACAAAACAAAACAAAACAAAAAAATATATATTAAAAATGACAATATAGATATGTTGTAAATGTATATATTTACTCCATGTCTCATGCAATGCCTTACTTTACTTACAGTGTTTTGCTTGGAGTTGCTATAACACAGGATGGAATCCACACTAAGGCATACATTTTTAATGTCACTACACATGATACTTTACCTGAGGGCTAGAGTGACCTGCTGCACAGCACAGGCCTATTTGACTTCACAGTACCAGCTCTTACAGGACACTTTAAACTGGGAAAACATAACAAACCTCTCAAAGACTGTGCATTCCCTTTGCATCTAGGTAATGGTTTCAAAAAGAGCAGAAGTTTGAACAACAGACTGCAATGTCGATACACGCCTTCGAGTCCCTCTGCTTAACAGATGACGATTGTCCATCCCCAACTCAACTCCAAGACTCAGACAATGAGTTTGACATAGACCTGGAAACAGATGGTGAGTATATTCAGTAAATTCCTGGAGTTCTGCGTTTTACTCGAAGATATTGAAAGCTGTAAATCTTGTGTAAATACACCTCATCATTTCCCAAAACGTGTACTGAATGGCATGTTTTGACATAGTGTTGATGTAAAATATAGGTGCATTACTTCATTGTATAGTCAAGGGCCCTTACAGTGGTGCTCACATTGTGTGGACTTGTTAGCAGAAAATGAGAAGAACAACAAGGAGATGTCCATAGCTGAAGTGTACATGCAGGCCTGCAAACTGGTGGGTGTGGTGCCAGTGTCTTACTTCATTCGAAACCTCGACTCTCCAACTATGATGCTCACCCATCACGGGCTGGGACCTTTGGGGTGCAAGGCACTTTCTATTGCTTTAGTGGTACGTTTAAAATGCAAGTGTATTTTTGAGTGAGACTCATTTAAATATAAAATTTAGGATGTTTTTTTGTATTCAGACAGATATGCATATCACCACTCTGGGACTGGGAGACAATCACATTCAAGCTGAGGGAGCTAAATACCTTGTGGAGATGTTGAGGGCTAATTTCACCATTCAGCATCTGGTATGTGGGACTACAGACCGACCACTGGAGGGCACAAGTGTCTTTCAGATAATATATACACCGATCAGCCACAACATCATGACCACTGACAGGTGAAGTGAATAACATTGATCATATTGGTACTATGTGGTGTTTTGCTGGAAAACCTTGGATTTTGGCATCTGTGTTGATGAGACTTAGACACCCAAATAAACACTGTCCCAGAACAAGCACACTCCCTCATGCAAATGGGAATCCAAAATGTCACTGGCCTACCCCCACAGGAAAATGCACCCCACCACATGGCAAAAACATCAAACAATCAGGAACATCTTGAGGAACATGACAATGGCCCAAGATGTTGATTTGACCTCCAAACTTCCTAGACCCCATTCTGATCAAGCATCAACAGGATGCAGTGGAACAAGTTTCACTGACAGAGGCCCCACTGCACAACCCAGAGTACCCAAAGGATCCACTGCCAACGTCCTGGTGACAGACCCCATAGGACACCCTGAGAGGTCCTCTTGTCCATGCCCAATGGTTCAGAGCATTTTTGACCACATAAGGGGGACCAACACAATATTAGGCA
>OMNN01051461.1:0-22707 GCA_900302755.1 Chromis chromis | reverse complement strand
ATTGAAGTTAGACGTAAACAGGCAAATTCAGACAACTCTCAGAAAGGGAGCGTAGGAATCCAGTTTATCCGTGAGGGGGAGAAATATAGAGGTGATCAGTTGGTAAGGAGGCAGGAGTTTGGTCGCCTGAAAGGTGCATGTGATTGGGAGATGCAGGTAGATTTAGGAGGAAAGCTTGTTGTGCCACAGGAAATTGTATGCACGAATCTGAGGCCAGACATTGTGTTGTGGTCTAGTAGTCAACGGTTAGTGTACTTCATTGAGTTGACAGTTCCCTTCGAGGACTCAGTGGAGGAAGCTTATGAGAGGAAAAAGCTTAGATATGCAGAATTAGGGGCTGAAGCTGAGCAGAGAGGATGGAAGGTTAGAGTTTGTCCAGTGGAAGTTGGATGTAGAGGTTTTGTAGCGAGATCAGCTGTCTCACTACTGGGGGAACTGGGAGTGCGGGGACAAGTTTGAGGAAGATAGTGAGAGAAATGTCAGACGAGGCAGCAAAATCTAGCAATTGGATCTGGTGGAAAAGGAAAAGTGCTAGTTGGGGAAGGGCCCAGTAGGGGGAGCCATTAGGCCAGAGGGACTTTTAGGAGTAATGAAGAAGAAAAACCAGGAAGAGGAGGTCTACTTAGGTGGAGGGTGTGGCCTGTTTGAGCCGGTTTGAGCCTGTTTGGGAGCATGTGGCTGCTCCAGGTGAGTTGCATAGTCTCTTTTTGGATTCATGGCTACTTAGTTTCTGGGTTTGCTGAATCTACTAGTATATTTTATGCTGCCTTCACCTTCGGCACCTCTATCTTCTACTTTCCACCCCCTACCTGAACCAAGGTCTGTATCCCCCCATCCCCGCTTTCATCTAACTCTATCTTTCCTGCTTCTACCCCCTACCCGAAACAGGGTCTGCATCCCCACCCCGCTTTTGTTGGTGCTGTTGGTGTGAGGCTGGGGTAGGTGATGATTGTGTTTGTGGCAGTGTAGGCAAATAAATAGGTGTTTTGGTGAGGGGCGGTGATGGCTGGCATTAGGGGTGTGACACTGGGACGCCAGTGTTCACGGGTCTAGCCTCCTGGAGGTGTCGTGGGACTAACTAGACGAAACACCGTTGAAGGGAGGTTCCCACCTGATGACCCCAGAGACATGATAGCAATCACCGCTCATTGGTTTGCATAGAGAAAGCTGCAAGTGTAGTGTTAAAGCTCTTTACTGAGTCTGTATTCTGGAGCACAGTTTACTGTGTTTGCTCTGAATACAGTAGTTTCCAGTTATTTACCCATCAACCAAGCTCTTTTCTGTGTAAAAAAAAAAAGGTGTTCTGTGTCCATCATCTTTAGATCTATTGCTTGTACATGCATATACACACCAGACCACACAAGTCCCTCGGTACAGAAGCAGTATGAGACATATTTTGGATGACTTGTCCCTGATTGATGATTTTTTAAAGTGTTGTGTACATCATTGTTTGTTGCTTTGAGGTTTTTGCTGTCCACATATTTAGGCATTTCACTGTCTCACAGCACTCAGTCCTAGATTTCATTCGCTATTCTCATCCTTGTAAACGCTATCAATGTTTAAATCACACTGATATTTTGAAATGTAAGTGCTCAAGTTAGGCGACAGAGAACCAGATCTTTAATTTGTGATGCTGTACCACCAGCTGCCTTGAGCTGAGTTTGCAGACTAACACACTGTCTGAAGTCCCATATCAAAATGAATTTTAAATGCTACTACTACTATCACATCAAAACCAGATGATGGTATCTTTTCCCCAGATCTTTGCGTGGTACAATGTGGTGTTTCCTCTGTTTTCCCATTCATTCATAAATTCCTCTTTCTTGTAGTGCAATCTTATGTTGATATAGATTAAATTGTCTAAATTAGCGTAAAGTTTATCAATTTTCCAGTTTAATCAGCTCTACAATATTACATGTTTTATTTTACTTTCATATTATCATCCATTGTTCTCTTCTGTAGACAACATGTAACCTCCTCCTCCATTCTCTTTATAGGCTGGTGCAGCTGGAGCTCAAGGCAACGCAAACCTTGCAACGCAACCACAAAGTGTAGCCAATAAGATAGTGGCATGGACTGGTGTTCTGGAGTGGCAAGAGGTAACACAAAAACTCTGATATTGAATTAATGTTCATGTGGGGAAAAATACTTCTTACTTTTACAGATGGGTTGGTGCTCTGAAAATATAAAGGAAAACAACATCATTAACTCCTTTAAGTCCTCCAGACTCAGAGGATGGAAGTCAGTTAAAAGCAAGATATAATTATAGCAGCAGCCAGTTAGCTTAGCTTTGCATAGAGACCTGAAACATTACAACAGTCATAATGAATCTGTTCAACAGGAAATAGAATTTGCATACCACCAAACTTAGTTTACCAGTTACATTGTGAATGTACAAAAAGTTTTTTTATGCAGTTTTTAAAAAGGTTTGTGTGTCTATTTGTCGGTTCGTCCCAGGAAATTTTTCAAATTTGGCATGAACGTTCACTCGAGGATGAACTGACTAGATATTTTTAATCAACAGTCACTGACCTCACAAAGCATATTTTTAACCATAACTTCACATTTCATACATTTATTATGGCAAAAGTTCACATAAATGTCTCATGGTGACATTTAATATCCAAAAGTCAAGGTTAGGCTCTGGTTGTTTAATTTTTTAAGCTGTGAAAACCAGTTTTTACGGTGTGTTGTTGTGAGGCTATTTCTTGGCTAGGTACAGGGACTTCCTGGATTTTCTGTTTGTTGCCCAACTACCTCACAGTGATGACTTTAAGAATATAAGATATGTTAATTAGTGAGTTTAGGGGCATTTTTAAAACTTTCAAACAGAGTCAGATTTGCTGTTTCCCATGTTTTTAGTCTAAATGTTAAGCTAACTGCCCAGAGTATGATATTTATAGCATGTACATGAGTAGTATTCATCTTACTCTGAACAATAAGTGATGAAGCATATTACCCAAAATGTCCTACTTTTGTTTTACCTTCCTGGTCTCATGTTTTACCTTCTTGGTTGGATGTCCCAGCTGTAAATCAGTCTGTGTTAGATTAGAATAAAACCTAGCACAGCCTGAGAGCTGCACTGAGGAGCCACTTCCCTGCCAACATTGTGATCATCACCACTGTCTCGGACCTATCACAGTGGTCAGTCTTAACAACCAGCTGTCATTGATTATTGTACAGTATGATTAATTGCACATCATTTTACTGTCCTACTATTGGTTTAGCTCAAGGTCAAATCGATGTAGTTTACAGTTGCAGTGCTGAGCCAGGAAAATGGATGTTAATGGCTTTTATGCGACACTCATGAGGTCTTGAAGTGTTTGTGTTTGGTGGACAGACTCAGATCAATTCTCTCTATCGACTATAGTCTCATCCTCCCTCCTCTGTTTGTCAGAATTACCCAAGTCAGTTAAATGGACAGGAATAAGAATGAGAAAGCCCTGGAAAGGGTAAATCTTATCTTTGAAAATGTACAATCACAAACAACCTGAGTGGACAAATTAGTAGCTTAATCTGCTATTTCCTCCTGCAGTTAACTCATCGGGCTCTCAGCTCTGGAAGTGATTCTTATCTGGAGCGATCTATAATGCTGAGAAGAATTTCACTACAGACACTAAAACTCATTTGGAGAAATGGTTGTTGATAAAAACTCTCACAAGGGATGCCAACACACTTGGCTGGAGCTCACACTGAGTACAGTGTTATCAATATGTTGTGTTTTGGCTGAATTTCAATCTGTTATTTCCAGAGAGCTTTTCTTGTCTAAAATGTGGGGTAGCCTTCCAGTATGGTTTACTGACACACTTTTTAAATCCACCATTAATTTCAGACAGATTAGATTGTTTTGTTACTGTCCACATCTCTGGCACTTAATTCCTTCCTCAGCAAGCTCCGGACATAAGTAACCCATTTGTCTGCACCACAATGCATTTGTAATGGACTACATTGGACCTGACTAATATGTGATTGATTATTCATTGATCCTGTATTGATGCGCTGAAGATGAGTGCTGGCAGTTTTCCCAGTAGGATTGATGCACTTTGAAAGTTGTCCTTGTTTTCCTTTGATTCTTGACATTTCATCTTTAAAAGTTTACTCATCTGTTCGTTCGTTAATTGCTTGTCCTGAGTGGGGTCACTGACAAAAGGGGTGAGGAAGGTGGCGCTGTTGTTTTTTTTAAGCAATATTCCCCAATTGCTCCCAGGCCAGCTTGAATCCCCTGATCCTGATCAGTCTGCACAGCTTATTTAAATTACAACATTGTCCACAAATAGAAAAAAAAAAGTCACAAAGTCAACTCCACACTGAACACACTGTGCTTTATTTAATCCCACAAAACACCTATGATCCTACAGACTATGTGAGGATGTAGCAATTATAATAGTAGTCCTCCAGCAGCCTTGTCCTTTTAGATGTTTTCTGCCATGCTTAACATTTTTTAAACTCCACAGAGATGCACAAAATGAACTTTCCACCTTTCCTTTCCACATTAGAGTTGAACTTTGTGATCTGGCAGCAACTGTGCACTTTTAAGTCTTTTCCCGATTTAAAAAATACATGCAGACAAAAATAGAAACATTCCCATGTGCCTTTAATTATTTGTGAAAGAGTAAAAAATTGTGTCCTCTGCGCCTGCTGAATCTAAGGTTTGCCACTTGTTTGGAGTATTCCAGCACCTTGGCATAAGACTTTTACAGTTAGTGTTGTGATTCAAGGCACTTAGAGCACCATCAGGTCTGCTTAGGTTAGAGGTGTGCACTATCTAGAAGTTATTTTCACCTTAACTTAATACAGTACATGCTCAGTCACAACAGCATGCATATTTTTACTAAACAGTACTAAAGCCGACTTTGTATTTTAGTTTTGGTTTGGTTAAAGAGTCAGCAATAGGTTGCATTTAAAAGATTTTCCAAATATCTAAAATCTTCCTTTCAGAGACCTGCAGGATACCAAAAGTAACATCTGTCATGTGCTTCTCAAAGTGTTTTTCAAACTCACATTCTAACTTCCATCCTCTTTTTCTGTTCTACCTTACCCTCTGTATAAATTCCCGCAGAAGCCTAAAGCCTCATCTATGGATTCAACCACCAAACTGACACGTTCTCTTCCTTGTCAAGTTCATGTCAACCAAGGAGAAAATCTGTGAGTCATTAATCAAACACCACAAGCCTTATCTGTAGTAAAAGTTGATTTATGTCACACCAACAGTTCACCACTAATGTGTTATTTCTATCTCTCAACAGAAACACAGACCAGTGGCCACAGAAGCTCATCATGCAGCTGATTCCACAGCAGTTACTGGTGAGAGCATTTTTCTTTCTGCTTTTGTTTTAGTGGGTGAACATGTTGTGCTGGCTCCTGCTTGTTTGCAGTGGTGACTTCTTTATGAATGATGCATAACTAAGTCCTCTCTCGCCCGCTCTCTCTCTCTCTCTCTCTCCGTAGACAACCTTAGGTCACCTCTTCAGAAACTCTCGAATGGTTCAGTTTCTCTTCACCAACAAAGACATGGAGTCGCTGAAAGGCCTGTACCGCATTATGGCTAATGGTTTTGTAAGTTTTCCAACTTATTCTGTTCCTCTCTCAACCTCAGATGCGTGTCCCCTGTCTTATCCATCATTCAGTATTCCTCAGTGTTTTTTCCATGTGTGCAAACTGAGTGCATGTCCCACCTCTGTCCAGTAGATGGACTGAGCATAAAGCTGTGTTGCAGTGTTGCAGTGAAGACTCTAGAGGGGGATCTAGGCCATGCATTTCAACCTACATAATGTGATTTTAAACATGATTTGCCATCAGTTCAGACAGAAAATTTTAATTGTTTAGTTTTGATTCATTTCCAGAAGGCTAGCATAATGATAGGAGTTTTGTCAGTGTGGTGCATTGTTAATCAGGTAATACCATTGAGAAACAGTACAGGCATTAATAGTATTCAGTCCAGCTGAGCTCTGCCTCTTTGCCTGAATTTGATTTACGGCTCAGGGAAAGCACGGTATGAATTAAGTTAATACCATTTGCATTCAATTTATAAAACCGATATGTTTGATTGGGCAAAGGAGCTCAGGAGCAGGTTATGTCCCCAAGCCAGAGCCCATCACATAATTACAACAGGGTCCCATGTCAAGGTCTTAATCTGCCCTGTGACCCTCTGCAGGCTGGCTGCGTCCACTTCCCCCACACTACTTCGCCATGTGAAGTACGGGTGCTGATGCTGCTCTACTCATCCAAGAAGAGAATATTCATGGGCCTCATCCCCAACGACCAGAGCGGCTTCGTCAACGGCATCCGGCAAGTCATCACCAACCACAAGCAGGTCCAGCAGCACAGAGCGGTGAGTGGAGACGGGAGGAGGAGGAGGAGGAGGAGGAGGAGGAGGAAGTGGAGCTGGTGGGAAGAGAGGAAGGTTTCAGTGGGGAGTGGGGAGACCAAAAGGAGGGGATAATGAGGAGGCATTATAGAGGTGCACTGGGGAATTGAGGTGCATTGTGTAAGGCATTAAGTTGCATTGTTATTGACATTTCATTTAGTGAGCCTGGTATCTTCACAGCAGCCACTCTAGTAGGGGCTAATGGGGCTAGCATTAGCTACTGCAGCATTAGCTGACTGTTGCACTCCCAACTCATTACCTCTGCTTAAGTGAAGGAAATATAGGTGCAATTTATATGTACTCTTTATGTCAAATTTGGTTCAACCTTAACAAAATGGTCTCCTCACTACTGTGGATTGCGCACAGTGTTAGGTTATTAAAAAATGCATTTAGTGCTTTTAAGCTGTCCCTTTTCATGTAAATGATATATAACAGGTTAAAACATCCATTGTTTACATGACAGCACTTACAAAACATAAAGATTTAATCTGTAATTGTCTTTAACTAATGTAAAATGTAAATCTACCAGCAGGATGAAAATGGGGAGAAACACAATTTTTTTCAAGCGTTGGTGGGTTTGTCATATTTAAAACTGTAGCAGGTGATTTTGCTAATAATTTAAAGCTCCTGCAATCTCTACTTCAAGTCCTAAATACTTCTCCATAACATTGAATATTTGTATTAAATCAAAGTCAAAGTGAGAGAACCATTGTTGGGTATCAATCATTAAGAGTTTAACACTCAGAAATTCGACCACACAACTGAGAGCACATTCAGATTCAGATTTGTTCTGACTGGTGTATGGAAGTGTGTTACGTTATATTTCTCCAAAAGAGCTCCTTCCACTTCAAACCAGCTAGAAGAGAGCAGATAAAACAAAAAATACAGAAGCCTTTCAGTTGAAATAACCTAAACTTTCATTTAAAATCCCATCACTCATAGTAAGAAGGTGGCTCAGAAAATAGGTTTGTGGGTTTCTTTGATCATGTTTGAAGCAAAACTGGAAAATATGTTTATGTCCACTGCACCACTGTCCCACCCTTTCTTATTATGCCTGTGAAGTATAATGTCATTTCACTGTGCAGCAAGGTGTAAAAACTACATAAAAACAAAATATTCACACTGGAAAAGTGTAAAGGTGTGAAATTGAGCTTTAAAGCAAAGCACAATGCTGTTTGAATATTCATTTTGCAGGTTGTCTAAAGGTTAAAGAACCCCTATTATCATTTTTGTGGTTTTTCCTTCTGTGTGTTATGTCTTTTTTGTGCATGTAGAAAGTCTGCAAAGAAAGCTGAAAGTGTCTTACACAGATATTACAAATACTGCTCCTTATCTGTCTGAAATACCTCGTTAAATACAGGCTTTTTTTCAGTCATTTATCGATGTCACTATGTAACACGTTTGCATAACACCTGCCTAGCAGTTGCATTAGCAATCAAAGAATAAGCAGTGTGACATTTTTTTCCTCACTAGAGCTGCTTGTGTTTGAGGTACCTCCCTATACTCAGAGATCTAGGGTTACGGTACGTAACATCACTTTTGTTGGGGCGACTGACCAATCAGAGCAGATTGGGGGTTTTCAGAATGAGGGATCTTAAAGAGAAAGGAGCTAAAAACGAAGCGGTTCAGACAGAGGGTGAGCAAAGGTGCTGCAGAAAAATGTGTTTTTTAACATTAAAGCATGTAGCCATATTCTAGTTGAATGTCATAAACCTGTAAATGTACATAGTATCGGCTCTTTAACATTACATGAGATGCGCTGTAGGAGGAGTGATGCTGTGGCAGTGGTGTGCACCAGTCTTTAGGGACAGGATAAGTAAATCTACAGTCGTGGCCCCTCCATGCAGCCCCCACTGTTCGCTGAGTTCATTACAGGTTACAAACACTGCTGCTGTGTCCACATGACATGGAAATTTCACTTTCCCTCTCTGCTCATCTTCATCCCCGGAGACAGGGTGATTTAAAATGTGTCCTCTGGATTAGCTGTCTTTTCCATCACAGGGCTCCACTCCAGCTTATTGCATCCAGGGAGGAGAGGTGCTGCATAACTGTGAAACAATGTCGAATCCAGCCAGAGACGCAGCATGTTTCTCTTTAAAAATGAAGCCTGTTGTCAGGTTTACATGAGTTAGATTACATTTCTCCTCGCAGTCTGCTCTCATCAGCGGTGATAGCGCTTGTTGACTCACCCTGCTAATTTTATGTCTTCACAAAATCACATCAGCCTTATATGTAAGTTGAAGCAGCGTGTGTATGAGTATCAGAGCATTTAGAGAAGGCAGAAGACATGAAATTATAATGAAGATTTTTTTTTTCTGCCTCTTGTGTATCATCATATATTCAGTGCTGCATTGCTAATAGGGAAGCGCTACAGCAATCTTAACGTAATTAAAATTTCAATTTGGACCAGTAGTTAAGGTTTCTCTGAGCAAAGCCCTGGAGTGGCATTCTTTGGGAGCGAGATTGCAGTTTGTTCTGTTCACAGCGAGACAAAATTGAATATTTTTCCCTTAAAAGTGATGCAGCCTCTAAATCTTGATCCGGGATTTTACAGGTTACTGGGTTAAAGACAGGAGATAAATCACATATAGTAGAACAAAAAGAGGCAGCTGTTTTGTTAGTTCCCACAAAAGACCTAAAGCTGTGTGTTGCTGGTCAGAAAACATACCATGCATTAGCACAATCCCGGGGTGATTTGCTCAGAATCAGCAAGATGGATGGGTGAAGATGTTTTTCCATCACACTGTTTTTTTCCCCGAGTCTGTAGTTAATAATTTGTGCTTGGAGGAGGGATGAAACACCCTTCATTCCTCCTTGTCTCTCCCTCTGTGTGGAAACACACAAGCCACCACTGCACCTGCAGAGCACAGCTACCTCAGGAGCTCTGCTGCCGGTTTCAAATTCTGCCTTTTAAGCAGTTACCACTTGTCTCATATTGCGATTTTCTGTCTTGACTGATTCGTTTTGAAAGTACAGGACCATGCAGATAAAATGTGAAACCGAGTCAGCGTATCATCAGAGTATTAAGTGCTATATTTCAGAATAATCAGAGACTAGCTTACAGCTGTGTTCCCAGAACCTGCAGGCTGGTAAAGCAACAGCAACAGGTTTCATCTTCTCTTGTTATTCTGTGTTTAACCGCAGACAGATATTGTATATGATTTTTCCCACTTTCGACTATGCTGACAGCTTTAGTCATCAAGCTTCAGTTTGTTTTAAACCGTGAAATCTAAAATAGCAAACACCTCAGCAGGTGGTGCTTGAAGTTAAATCTCCAGTGGTGTATCATCGTCCTCTGTTTGTTTTTGCTTTCCGTCTGCACGCTCACGGACAGAGAAAGTGAATGTGCAGTTTCACACACTTTCAGCATTGTTAACACAGTAAACATCAATTATGTATAGCAAATATGTGTACTATCGAGTATAAATGCAGAATGACAATATCAAAATAGCCAAATATCAGAATTTGCAGAATGCAATCTTTCATTTGGACCAGATGTTTTTTGGCTCAGCTTGTTAAAAACCCTACTGTGCATGTTATTCACCACTGCAGTTATTCTTGCTATTCATCGGGTTAGGCTACAAAGAGATCTCTCCATAAATTACCCAGAAGTAAAGATATGGGACAATCAGTGTTGCATGAAATAATGCTCACGTGCATTAATGAAGATAATATAAGGCTTTATCAGTCAGGGTTTGAAAGTTTGTCTATTTAGTGCCTTGTGAGTATTTATTTATTCAAACCTTTATTCAAACCTGTAGTATTACTGAGGTCAATTTTTCAATAGAGATCTGCACAAAAGAACCTACACAGCGTGGGTATGTATAGAAACTCACAGTGAACACTCAATTAAAAGTGCTTGAGCGTAATATTTTTAACATCACAAACAAATGAGAGATTTTAATGTCTCTGTAGCTCTTTCAATCTGTGAAAAGCAAAGTATTTATAAACAGGTTTTCATACCTGTGCTTGAAAATGTGGTGTATGTAACATTAAAACATCCAGTGACCGGATATTATAATGACTGGATACATATACAGTGGTTGTGATACAGTCAAGAGAGATACATGGATGTATAATACGAGCATCATCAAGCATGCACAGAACTGTACACTGGTCTTCCTACTAGATAAACAGGATTTGCTTCTGTACACAAATCTGATTTTAATCTGCAGTTTGTTAGTCAGGTGTTGCACATGGGACTTAAAAAATAAGGGTTAGGGTTCATATTTGTTGCATTCAACACTTTCAATTTAAAATCCCTCGAGGAGTTGGATGTGAACAGTGGGCAGCTCACATTTAGTTTTGTTTTTTTTTAATTAATTGGGTTGTGTTTGGGTTATGTGTTTTCAAGTCTATCATCTAAGAAACACCTTTATACACGTTTTGTATTTTTGGGGTCAGACCTTTTATACCTTCTGCAGTGCTTAGACAGTCTGTTCAGTTTGTGTCGCACTGCAATGCTTCACTTAGTTATAGTTTTGTTTCTGTACTTCTTTGGTTATTCGTTTGAGTTTTTATTGGTGTGTGAAGCACAACAAATCACAATGAACTTAAAGGTCCACCCTTCTTGGAGTAAGCCAGACGCAGAGCAGCGCTGAAGAAGAGAATGCAGACTTAGAGCTTAATGAAGTTTCTGTCATCCTGTATAATATACTGCGAGGTAAAAACTACTTACTGTTGCCTCTCTTTCTGTTTTCATGCAGCAGTTGGGCGGTGCAGGGGGTCCAATGCAGCCTGGTCAGGTCCCCCAGAATCAAAACTTCCTCAACAGGGCGCCTGGTCCCATTCCCGTCTCCCACGGCAACGTCCAGCCTCAGGTAAATTAATGGACCCACTCTGTCCTGGCATGTCAGCCTGTGTTTCCACATCGGTTTCCCTCTCTCACTGCCTGTTGCTGGCACCTTGTCTGCCCGGGTGTCTGCTGATTTCCGCATGCCTTACTGGTAACTCTTTCCTCCACTGTCGTCCTCTTCTTTTTTCTCACACTTCCACCACTCTCTTCCCCCCTCCTCCCTCTCTCTGATCTGTCCTGTGTCCAGTCTGTGGTGGTGGGCATGCCCCCTGTTAGTCAGGTCTCTATGATGGAGGAGCAGCAGAGGCAGAACAACATGGTGAGACCCAGAGTGGCTCTTAACTTACAAGCGACATGTGTTCAGGTTGTCCAGAAGGGCTTTAAAGTATGAAATCATTTCAGTTCTAGGTTTCTGTATAGATGAGCACACAACAGATTTGTCAGTAAAATGTGCATTTCACAATACAATGGCATTTCTCTTTCTCTTTTCTTTCAAAATGCAGTATATATAAGTGCTAGATACAATAATATGATAATGTTAAAATCAGTTCCATTCTTTGTGGAAGTCGTGGACATCCTGCTCTGGAATCCTGTGTTAGAATCACTGTCACTCCCATCTCGTTGCTCAGTATCAGGCTGGTGGACAGCTAACCTCCTATCAGCATGTTGAATGCTCCTCTGATAGCATGCCTTTGATGCAAAATAACACGTTTAATTGACAACATGCATGCATAAGTTTGTATATTTCATTGAAAAGGGTCTGTTTGCTTTGGGTATGGGGCGACAGCAACCTAACTATTAATGTCATCTAAGGCTTGGTAGCTTCAGTAATACCAGCCTTAAAATAGTCCTTTCATTTGTAATTGACTTTTTTCACATTTGTGCAAAAAAACTCATCAAGTGTCTCCAAAATCTCCTGGGGCCTTTTTTGTTGTTTTTATCAACTTGCTCTACTTCTTTTGTAACATAAAAGTGTAAAAAGACGGTCTATATTTTGTCTAGTTTGTCTCTATTATAATCTTCACAATGGTCAAATTTAAGTTTGCATTTCTGTTTCTTTTCTGGTGTGGTCTCAAGTTTACCTTTATTACAGTTTGGGCCAAGCGGATGTGCTCAGCCTCCCGAGAGACGCACTGTTTTACTTGATTTGAAAATGTAGAATTTATTTTTCGGTCATGTTTTAAGGCCATATTTGGTAAATTATCACACTACCAGATTGCAAACAGTAGAATTGCTCTCAAGCATTGTCCAGTTTGTGAATATTGAGACTATGTGGAGGCTAATTTCATTAAACGGATTCATATATTAAAACCTAATCAACTACACGGCGTTCCTTCAGATGACAATGAGAGCAACGGGGCCGAACAATCAACAGCCACCAGTCAGCGGTGCTCCACCCAACCAGGTAGCGCAGAGCGGACAAGCACCTCCCCAGGGCCCCATACTTCGTCTCTCAAACCCAGGAGCCAATCCACAGCTTCGCAGTCTTCTCCTCAGCCAACAGCAGCCAGTAAGAGTGAAACAGATGAAAGCATCTGAGGTTATCAAGTAACTTTTAAAAGACTTTTAATGTTGCTCTTTTGTCTCTGTGTCCTCACAGCAGGGTCAAGTGTCTCACATGACCGGCATGATGTCTCACCAAGGTTTAGGACAGCAGTTGGTCCATCCGGCACCAGGAGGGGGGGCTCAAATGCAGGGCCAGTGGAGGCAGCCCATGGCAGGTCAGAAAGCACCCCACAGAGAGGTGGAAGGAGTTCAGAAATATCTGAGTAGAGTCGACATGACATTTTAGAATATGGGCCTGGAAATGTAGTCAGTGAGGGGTATGAAGGCTGACATCTGAAGGAAACGACTTGAAAGGGTCACGTGTTTGGAAACTGACAGATTCCTTTGGAGCATCACATATTCAAATTTAGATATAGAGAGACCTTAAGGAGCAGTGTTTAAGATGTGTTTATTGGATGTAGTTTACTAACATACCAACTATAAATTACTACAGTTTTTGTTGTTTTGGGTTTTTTAAGCTCTTCCAATGTTGAAATCTTTATGTACTAAAAGTCAACCTGCACAGAGTTGCTTGAGTTACCATTCCAGTATGCATACTGCTTAAATTTACATTCTTTTTATATTTTTATATTTGTTTCTTTTTGTGCAGATTGATGAGGTTCTGGTGCATTTATATGATGATTTGCAGCTTCAACTTTTGCTAAAAAAAGGAATTTCCTTTTCGTAGCCAGGCATTGGTCCTATTCAGACAAACACAAAGTGCACTGAAGAGGAGTTATAGCTAGTGAGAGTGTGGTTTGGAGTTTTCTTTTTACCTTCTCTGCTACAAAAAACAACTGTGCAGCTCTTCCTCATCAGAACAGTATCATTTGACCATAATGCAGTGGGATCATTTGTATTAATTTTAAGCCTAACAAATTTCCTTGGTCAAATAACCGGCTACGTCTTCATAATCTTTGTCTATGCTTGCTCATCATTTGTCATTAGTCATTTATTTATGAAGCACATTAAGATAAACAAAGTGAACCAAAGTGCTGCACAGTTAAAATAGCAGGCCATATAACACAATAAAATACAATGACTACAAGACAAATTAATAAAAAAGACAGAATAAAAAGTTACAAGACCGTAAGAGTTGAAGTCGCGGCGCTTGAATTGAATACAAACAAGAAGACGAGGGTCTTCAGCAGCGACTTAAAAGCTTCAAAAGTCTGAGCATGAAAAGGAAAACAGCCACGACAAATGCTTGATCGCCTAAATCTTTGTTCCTGGATCTTAGACCATCCTTGAGTTGGACTTTCAGACAAATAAAAAGCAACACAAGAACACAAACCGTTTTATAGTTGATTAAAAACTCCTGGATGTCTGAGCTTTGAGCCGATGCATTTTAATGCACCATGTAAACATTTTAAATCACTGTACCCAGTAGTTAAGTACCTTGATGTTTACTTATGCCAATCAAAGTGCTGTAAAGTAGCTCTCTTTAGTAAAGAACAAAAACAGTCTGTCTTTGCTTTTCAATTCTGAAAGTGCTTACAGAGTATTTTTCCTGTTATCTCCTCCCACCTTGCCTCTCCCTCACCTGTGTTCAGGTCCGATGCTGATGTCTGGAGGTCAGAGAGGAGCCGTTCCTCAGCCCGGGATGCCCCAAGTCTCAAGCGTCATGGAGGATGAAATCCTCAGGGACCTTATGTGATTGAGCGCTGTGGACTCAGCAGCAGGGATTCTAGTTGAATCTTGGCAGCTATTTGCCAGTTTGGACACATGCATCCACTCTGTTGCTTTATTGCTACAAATGTTCAGCATAATTAAGAAACGAATCATGAGTAGTTTCTTTTTTTTTTTTTTTTTACGGGACTGAGCAGCTGAAGTTAATTAGGGGCAGACAATGCAAGCATTAGTTCCTCATGTAAATGGTCAAAACGACAGCACGCTAATCCTCCATGCTACACACTGGATAGAGCCAGTGGAAACAGTCAATTATATCATGCTGCTGGAATCTGCACTCTCCTACCAGTTTTACACTCTGTCATTGAAATCTAACTTAGTGTTATTTTTTTTTTCCTTTTAATTTACTTTTTCTGTTCGTTTCTTTTTTAATTATTCATCAAGCTGTTTTATGTGGATAAAATAAAAATTAAGGAGCGTAGATAATTGAAGAAGTTGTTTATCATTGCAAAGCGGCTTTGCTGTCGATGCAGTGCACACGCCGATGTTGTGCGTGTGATGGGCAGCCAAAGTCTCCACACTCCTGCCCCCCCTGTGGGAAAGCAGCTTGGACTCTTAAGGTGAGAGAGAGACTGAAATAGACACAGTAATAGATAGTTCAGTGTCTTTTTCTGCCAAATAGTGTCACAGTGTTAATTTTAACTACTCCAATATGTTGTGGAACCATAGAGAGTCCCCCTTGTGCCAAGTAGTCCTACCAGATGGCATCAGTTGGCCATGTTTCCATTGGCATAACGTACAATCAGGCTGGCCGCATGCGCACATGGCACAGACTCCACATATATGCCCACAGTCTGCTTTCACAATGCACCCATGCATGCAATCATGATGCATGCGAATTAAACCCTGCACACCAACAAACACCATCCTGTCATGTACCTGATGCTGGTGGGTCGGCTGCAGCAGGGGAACAGAAACACACATGAACTTAGCACAACCTCACACATACGCTCCTGACACGTTCACCTATCAGTTTATGCAGGTTTTTTTTTTTTTTACACTTGGACACTGTGTGTACACATACACACTCACCAACAGGAAGTGATGTCAGTCCCTGTCACCTGGGAGACAGAGACGGTTGCTAAGATACCGTGACAGTGGGTTCTTGTTTCTGAGCTTTTTCCTCAGCCCCGCTTTCACATGGACTCACACAGATAGACACTAGTCCCTCAGTGGCTGGTGTTCATCCCTCCCATCCCTTAATCACTGGCCGGCCCTCGGAGCCCGGCTTAGCTTCACTTTATCTTCCTCTCTCTCGCTCACTCGCTCCCCATCTCCATCTATCTGCCTCTATCTCACTATCGAGCTATTAGCGCCTGTCTGAGCTCATAAGTTTTTCAGTATCTCTTTTATTAACAGCAGAAATGTTCACACATTCATATTATGGAATGTAGCGGTAAATAAAACGGTGACTAGACTGACCTCCAGTCAAGATGGTCGTTTGACAAACAGCTACCATAAAAATTTTAACAAATCAATACTGAACAAATCATACTTTAAGAGAGGCATTATTTTAAGCTTATTAGCGTGATGCTGTTAACTGCATAGGTCAGTCTTAAGTGTAAATCCCTGCTCCGCTTGGTTCGATTATGTTTCCACACTGTGATACGTTATGTCATCATGGTGATACTGTAGGTGTGAACACTATGTCCCCTTTTCTATACATACTAAGTTAAGAAAAATACATCCAAGATCATTAACCCGTGGTTCAACCAAATTAACATGATGCAGTAATGTTTTTATTATTAATAATAATAAGAGCTTTATTTCTATAGCACTTTTTAAAAACAGTGTTTTTATAGAAAGCAAATAGAAAGCAAGTCAGGCCAAACAGAAGGGGAAAAAAGACCAGATGCAAAAAGTGGAGAAATACAAAATTCTAAATACAACATTTTAATAGAAATAAATGAACAGAACAAACACCAATTGATACAAATAACAAAAGCACCAAAAATGCCACAGCAAAGAGTAAAAGGGATGACGTCATATAAAGGCAAGACTGTTAAAATTGGTTCTAAAAGGTGATTTGAATGAAGAAACTTTCTGCAAGTATTTAGGTGCATTGCAGCTTAAATTTGCTTATAAAATATGACATCTGGCCTTTGATATAATAAAAGGTGAGACGCCAAAAGTCAGTGTGGGTTAAAATACCACAACAAGCTAGTTTATTAAACTTAGCCACACTAGTATCAGTCCAAAAGAGGGTTAAAATTTTTGTTTTTCTACAGTTGAGTGATGCACAGAAAATGAATAACAACATAAATCTATTTTTCCTGCCAAAAAAAACACCCAAACTACCACAAATGCCACAGCAAATGTGAGATTATATCACCACAAATCAGAAGGTGAACTCCCACTGCAACCAGAGGCCCACAGCAGCCTGCAGTACTGACAAGATAACAGCAGAACAGCTGTACAAGCTCCAAAGTGCAATGAAAAAGCAAACAATGTGAAGTAAATGGCAACTTTGCCTGCAAATTTAACACAATACTCAAGAAGGAAATTAGATTTTCAAAAAACAAGTAGAAATGGTTCCATGCATTAAACTACAATTAAACACTAATTCATAAAGAGTATTAAGTAATTAAGGCATTAGATCACTGAGTACCATGCTTCATAGTGTACGGCTGGGTCCATAAGTATCTGGACAGTGACAATTTTCCTAATTTTCCCTCTATTCCACCACAAAGGATGTGAAATTAAGCAATTTGATGTGATTGAAGTGCAGACTTTCAGCTTTAATTCAAGCTATTTAACAAAAATATTGCATTATTATTATAGCATTAACTGGGATTACAGCCATTCTTCACACACTCCCTCCATTTTCACAGTCTTAACAGTAAATGGACAATTGACTAACAGGATCCAGGTGTGGCCACATTCCTCAATGTTTCATGACAAATTAAGGAGATTAAAGGTCCGGAGTTGGTTCCAAGTGTTGAATTTGTATTTGGTAGCTGTTCATGGGGAAAAGGTGTTGATGCAAGTGAAGGAAAATCTGAACCATAAGAAACACAGCAGAAGCTTAAGATGAAGCCAGATCAACATTTTTGGGTCATTTTTGATGAGCTCAGCGTCACCAAAACACCTGGAAGACCACAGCAGACAACTAAAGTGGATATCGCATATTTCGTGTCTTGGTGAAGGAGATCCTCTTTGCAACGTCTTGCCAAGTCGAGTACACCCTGAAGGAGGAAGGCGTATCATTTCCAAAGTCTACAATCAAGAGACGCCTTCCTGAATGTAAAAACAGAGGATTTAGCTCAAGATGCAAACTGCTGGTGACACTCAAGAACAGAACGGACAGATTAGACTTTAGCAGAAAACATCTGCAACATCTGGAACAAGATTCTCTGCACAGATGCGTGCATGGTCACCAATGGAAGTGAGATACTGATGTTTATTGATGATGATTCTGAATTGCATAGAGCTTTAGATTCTGCTCAGATTCAGTCAAAACCTACAAAACTGATAGGACTGATGGATAGATGAGAACCCGGGAGCTTCTTAAGGCAAATAAATGGATTATTCTCAAATGTCCAAGTCTGTCACCTGACCTCAACCCGCCTGAGTGAGTTCTGTACTCACTGAAGACAAAACAGAGAAACACCCACGAACAAGCAGCACCTGATGGCTGCTACATTAAAGGTCTGGCATCTCAAGGGAGGAAACTCTGCATTTACTGATGTTCATGGAGACTTCATACGTAACGAGAACCAATCCTGTCATCTTGCAGGGTGGGACTTTTGCATCAATATTCTTCTTCAGAATCAGTTTCCAGGTTGAACACATGTGGCTGAATTACTGCAATATTACAACTTAGCTTTACTGTGTTTGAGCAGAAATGTAGGTGAGGTGACAGCAAACATTTTTTAATGGAATAACTTCTAAATAATGTAACGTTGATACACAGAGATGAGTTTTTATGGGTTTAATCAATTCTGGAGAGGGACCCTAAAATTATAGTTGTCCAGTTACTTTTGAACCTGCAAAACTAGAGAGTATGCAGAAAATTCGGCCCTTAAATTAAACCTGAAAGTCTACATTTACGTTTACATCTCAATTGTGCCATTTTAAATCTAGTGTGGTGGTGCACGGAGACAGAGTTACAAACATTGTGTCATTGTCCAAATACTTACTGTGGACGTTGTCCAAGTGAAGACAGGATGATGTCAACTTGATATACTTTTGCCACCACTGAGATAAATAGCGATAGAGAACTTTTCTGCAATGAAAACATCAAAGGTGTGCAGGGTTTCAGTGTCAGCCTCCATCCAGTTATAGTCTCTCCAAGTAGACCTGCAGTGTTAAAATTATCTACCGGTAGCGGCCTTCTTTGGCTGAAACCCAGACAGTTGCTTTTCAGTGGCCTGGGCTCTATAAATATGCACATGTGATTGATTTAACAAAGAAGAATAACAGTCCAGTACACCAGTCCATAACAAAAACATAGTAAGGATTTTTGAATGTAGTAAGAAACAATCCAAATAGGTAACTATAACATAAGGCTGTTTTTTGTAGCCAGAGAAAATGCAAATGATTTGTGCACAGCCTCTTAACAGCCACTTGAAAGCTTATAACCATGTTATGAAAAATGTATTTCATTTTCATAATTCTGACAGGGCAGCTCATGTCCTGCACATCTGCTCCTCCGTGCCCTCCAGCTCCTCCTGGTAGATCCAGATTCCCAGACTGTCTTGTGTATGTAATCCCAATTTCAACCTCCAATAAACACACCTAACTAGCACTTGTGAGCTGAGCCCTGTGAAAGTCAAATTCCTCCCCTTTGGGCAGCGACTGGCATCCAACAGGACACTCCAACATTTCCAGGACACCAGGAGGTTCTGGCAAAAGACAGCTGGTGGAACAGTCAAACCTCCGGCTGAAGGCTGCAGTGTTGGAGTTTTATCCAGATAGTGGAAAATGTGCTTCCTGTGTGTGTGACTACAGGTCATGAAGGGAAGGCTCTGATGGTTGCTGGAGATTGTAAATCTTCAAATCTGAGAGGAATCCTGGAATGAAACCTGAAGATTTTATACTTTGCAAAAATGGAGAAATTTTGAGGTGGAGAAGAAAGGCTGGCCTGATTCAAACTGTTGCTTTATTTTACTTTTTTTTGAGTGAATCATGAACAAACACCTCATGTAAACATGCGTTAATAAACAGCTTTAGCCAAGGAGCTCTGCAGTAACAATGTCTAATTTGCATTTCCAGGACACTCAGGTGGACAAAGGGGCAGATGTTGATAAGTAGAATCGGGCTAATTTATTTTAACAGTTTTCGATTACTGATACTGTTATTTTGCAGATGTTCCCAGGTTGTTGTTTTTTTTTTAATGAAAAAGGCATTAATTTACAGGATAACCATAAAAACCAGGCCAAAACTGTAAATAACATCCACATCAAAAATCTGTATTTTTACAAAAGATAATTTGTTCTTTAACAATGTTTGACTGTAAAATTACACTATTTTTTATTGCATTTAAATCACCAAAAACATAATTATTTTACAGATATTTGCTGTTATTGGAAAGGCAATTGATTTATATTAAGTACTGAAAAATTGCAAAAGTCTTAACTTCCAGCACCTGGATTTCTACAAATGATATGTCATTATTTTGCACAAAAAAAAAGAAAAAAATAATTATCATTGAAACCTGCTTTAAAAAAATCATTATTTTATAGATATTTGGTGGTATTTTCAGATTTGTTTTGTTTTGTTTTGAACAGTTTTTGAACATTTCTTTCAGGCCCCTTTGCTGTCAGATTTTCACCAGAGAGAGAAACCCAAAGGATGTCTGTGGGTAACCAAAGCTTCACCGAGATTACAAGTGTTGCTTCACAAGTAACAAACCAGTATTTCAAAATGATTGTTTATTGTCTGAATTTGAGGGCGCTTAATGGTTATGTCGCGTGACCCAAGTGCAGAGGCATAGGCGGCTGTCCCGGGTTCGATTCTGACCTTGGGCATTTACCGCATGTTCTTCCCCACTCTCTTCTGTTTCTGACTCTATCCACTGTCCTACCCAATAAAAGGCAAAAAAGGCCAAAAATAAAAAAAAATTAAAAAACAATCTGAATTTGAAGAGAAGTATCACTGTGTTGTTCAAAGTCAAGATCTGTAGCTCCTGCTTTGAGAAATTGTGTGACAGCACAACACTTGCGTGACACGAACAAAACATATTCCACAACTTATTGTGTACAATCAAGTGTTCCACACACATTTAAAGTACATAAACACTATGTAATATGACACATTTAATGCTTATTTTGTGCTATGGCATAAAAACACACCAGCTGGAGATGCTATTAATGTCCGATAATCATTTTCACACAAGGCAAAAGCAACATAATCAACAATAAATGTATAGCAGGACATAAACATAGCAAACTTCCATCAGTTTAGGCGACACGGCACATGAAATAACACATTAAATTCTAATCATGTAACACATTAATTCACTCTGCTCTGACAAGCTTCTACCAAAGCTCATTCTGGCTGCATTTTCATGTAATATTAAATAGTTTTTTGGCAAATTTCTGACTGAATTCCCCTTTGGTCACCAGCCTGGTCAAAGATATTCTGTAAAATGAAGCCCAATGTTCCATATATGCCACACTTCCAAACACATTTTGCGTATGCAGCAAGTTCACACTGAACAAATGGCTGATTGAAGTATACTTCCAGACATGCATACTAAAATTGCTTGAAATTATGGACCTACTCACAACTTGTCTTGTGGGCGATAGTGTGCTGGCACCGACGCTGGTAACAGCTCAGGAAAAAGTTAGTTTTTTGCAGAGTTTCCACATTCAAAAGTTGCTCTTTGATTGTGATCCAGCTATGCTTATGTTGTGTTATTTCTTGCTCTAAGAAAGACATGAAAAGGCAGGTTAATCATAAAATAACTGCTGTAAGGCACTGAACATCCCAGTATAAAACATGTGAGTAAGCGTATTTCATTTAATGTGCCCCATATAGATTTATGAGATTTGCATTAAAAATCTGATTAGGCACACTTACTCTTAGATCCCTGGACACAGCGTTTCACATGACCATGCCTGTGCAGTTTGATATCTCTTTACTATAAAGTGGTTGGGTGAGGCCAACCGGAATTAAAATGCTGTTGGTCGTGTGGCCTTTTGGTTGTTGTGTGTTGAGGACCAGTTGAAGGGGCAGTTAGGGGAGGCTATGGGCTGGAGATGAAGATTATACAGCCTTGTGGCAGAAGTGCTGCTCAGCATAATGGGGTTTATAGGCCTGGGGGCAGAGTTTGTTTTACGCCCCGCCGGAGGAGGTGTTGATGGGAGCAAGCGATGGAGGAGCAGGACAGACAGTCGTATTATTAAGCCTCGCCAAACTCAAAGCAAATGTGTTGTGATGGTCGTGGTGGTAGAGGACTTTAGCCTGCACATGGAGAGACGACAAAGAGCAGGAGGCGGGTCAGAGAAGCACACAACACCTAAAATTACATTTTGTCTTCAGGGGCCTGGTGGTTGAGGTCCACTTGGCCTAAATGTGGGAGGATCAATGGCTCTATCGGGCCCTAATGGATGCTGTTGCCAGATAGGGCTGTTTCTGATAAAGGAGTATTGGCTTTAGTGGTGGAGATACAAGCTTGGTTAACTCTGTGTTTAAAAGAGATTCTTCTTTCTCTGTGGGTGAAAACACAGTGTTTCAGGGTGTACATAGGCATAAGCGTTGGAGCGTTCAAACCTCGCTTGCTAGTCACGACAGCCTGAATGTTCAATTTGGTATCACACAGGTTGAGATCTCTGCAGCCGGTGGCGTGCTGTTTCACCATCAGATACGGATCAGGGCTCAGTTAGGGCCTCGGAGGCTGTGAAGAGTTCAGTCTTCAAGATAGTGTGCTGGGGGAAGGAGGGGGAGATGCAGGAGCGGCAGGAGGAGAAAGGCAGGCGGTGTGTTCTCAGCACCACCGGCGTATCTGCCCCACTTCCTCTCACCAGGCCGCTGCAGCACAGTACGGCGATGGCAGAGGTTTCACCCCGGCGCAGCAACTGCCGCCGAGGCCCCGGGACCCGAACATAACCCAGGGCAAAGAGGGCGCCGGCATGTCTCTCAACCAATATGCCAGCGCAGCATTAACACACAGCAAACACAGGAGGAGAGAGCGGGGCAGAGGCAGAAATACTGGATGGCAAGCTTTTTGTCTTCATATGAGGCGCATTAATCCTCACAGTGGCTCCCATCTTTATTCATTTATCGGCCTGTGGTGTCCACTCAATCAGTCAGTTAAAGGCTGGCCTGATGGAGCGAGCCCTGCACACCCACCACAGTGAGGGAGACG
>OMNN01051460.1:0-12192 GCA_900302755.1 Chromis chromis | reverse complement strand
GCCTAATTTAGAATAAATACTCTAAAAACTTTATATTACACTTTATATTAATTTTACACAATGACTGGATGCTTCTGAGTAACATGCAACTAATTACATATATCTGATAACCAAAATTGAAAGAGACAAAACTTTTCTGAGAACACATACAGCTGTAAGACTGCAGAGAATGTACTGGTTTGTTCCCCCTGTTTTTCAAAGTCATCTCTGTGTTAACATCTCTAAAAAATTCCTTTTTGTCATCCTGGAGAACAAAGATATTCTACTCACGATGACAGTCACTGTTGCTAGCTGACACCAGGACAAGGACAACAATTGAAACAAATACTTAAAAATTAATAGCATAGCTAAGTATGGAGCTCTCACGCAAAAGGTTGTGACATTGAAGTATTCATACATCACAGAATGACAAATATTGAAAAGAATCTCTTCAGTTTGTATTAAATAGAAAAGTATGAGCTCAAGCTGCCTCACTAGCTTATCTTAATTGTGCTGGTGGTCTGGTCATTGATTCGTAGAAATGCCATCACAATGGTTCAATAGCTTCTTGTTACTCGTGTTTTAAATGTTGACTTTCCTAATAAAAATACTTGGTTATGAGCAGAAAGAAGGAGCTTCCTAGTATAGAATACTCTTCTTGCCTGAACGGACCCTTTGATGTGTGATTGACAGCCTAATTAATTAGCTACTCAGACTTGAGGGAATGGTGCATTGTTCAGAGGTTAAGGGAACGTTACACAAGGAGCCCGAACATTCTGGCTTCATTCCCGCGCTAAAAAATAGGTAATCAATCAATTGACCTTTCTCCCAGCTGACATTCTGATTTCAGCTGCAAAAACACAGGTGCTACTAATAACAGTAATAATGGCTTTGTCCTGCTTAGGTATTCCAGTGAGCCAGCATACATGACACCCATTCAGGATACGTATTACAGTTAACACTACAGTTACTGTTTCCAAGTGTTCCATCAGCAGCTTCAGGCAGATATTTAACGTTACTGATCTAATACTCCATCTTTTTCTGTCCTGCGCAAATACATACACAAACACAGAGTAAAATCAAACCCTTGTAATGCCATTTATCAGGTTCTGTGTTGGATTGATTTGCAAGGTCGGCAAAGCTCGTCCCATTTTCCAAGTACACCTCAGCTCCTTAATTCATTTACCCACACTTCAGGAGACAAATTCAACATTCACTTACTTGTCGGGATAAACGTAGCAAAGACAGCTCTGCAGTACTTTTTATCAGCTTATTGAGAGTGTGTACATTTTTCAAATACACACTGGCTAGATCACACAGTAAATGGTGCCAGGCTTTTTGTGTCACTTCCTGTACATCATAGATAACCAGATCATTACTTGGCATTATCATTTGCAGTCACTGTGATTTCATTGGCATATAAAAGGAATGCTATGATCATCTGGACGTGATTTGATGTTTTTTATAATTTAATTTACCAGGGATGTTTATCGATAATTGCTGTTAATAAAAACAACAATTCAACATATATTAACCAGTAAGGCAGAAGATGAAGGACAGGCATGTCATTAGCTGTAGTACCTGGTTCAGTCCCAGGTTGGTGCCTTTCACTGTAATGAGATAGAAGACTGCAGACTGTTTGTGTTTAATACTGTAGCTACACAAGGAGGACTGTCAATTGGGCTACTGACAGTTCTGTGTTGGCAAGCAGATAGCTTTGTGGAGGTTTAAATAGTAAGGGGCCACCAGGACAAAGACTTCTGTGACATTTAATGCCTTGCGGTTTGAGCTCATGTATTCATGATGAGCTGGAGATTATTAGTACAACATTACTACATTAATATAGCCCAGTGGAACATGTAACTACGCCACTTTTATGGTTACTGTCACGTGCCCGTTATCAAAAATAGCTATATGAGCATATGGAATATTAGCATGAATTGAGCACAATGCATGCCAGTGTTTCCCTTACATAGGCGTAGCCGTGGCGGTGCGCCACGCCTGAAATTCGACCGCCACGCCTACAAAATGCCGAGAATGATTTTTTTTTTTTACGGGGACATCTTCAATATTTCAATTGAACCTGCGCTGCCGCTTCCCGAAGAAGCAGCGGGAGCCACTCTGTTGTTACACGTGAATACAGCGTGCAGGCAGCAAGGGGGAGGGGCATAATTAGTCCCCCCACCCCGTGAACGAGCCGCTCGTTCGGTACCACCACGGCTGAAAAAATTTCTAGGGGAAACACTGCATGCTATTGATTATTTGATTATTGATTGATAACACTGCCAATTATCATTTAAGAATATTGTATAAAATTTGCATCCATACTTTGTACAGTGCCTTCTACGGTATGCATACTTTTTAAAATTTTAACTACTATCTCCATGTCTATTTGGATTCTGTTAATTTAGCTCTTGTGGTTGTCTATTTCATTTCTTTGAGGCAAAATGACCATACACATCTGAAGTTCATTGATCTGAAAAGATCTTCAAAAACCACCCCCATAATGCAGATAGGGAATTATTTCTCTTTAACACACAAGAGCTGACATGGCACACTAATTACGTGATTGCCAATTGCCTCCGCAAACTCTAATGAGCCTGAAAAACAATCAACAGAAAATCAATCCAACTAAAGCTGAATGACCTGCCGCGGGGGGTTATGTAATGTGTCAGTTTACAGATATTCCATCTAGAAAGTGCATACACTTGTACATTAGAGGGGACTGAACTGCTGACCAGAAAAAAACTTGTCTTGTTGTACACAATTAACTAGACATAAACAAAAATCTTACCTGACTTCACAAGAGTGAACACTGAGCTCCTTGTGGAGAAGACCACTGGTCAGGTTGTAGACCAACACAGACCCATTACTGGTGCCTGAGAGGAAGAGACACAGAGAACAGTGCATAAGCAATATGAGACAGACTGAAACAGACAGACAAGAGGTCACAAGCCATACAGTTACTTATCTTAGCAGCATCTAGCCTCCAGCAAGATCAGAGAAATGATGTGTCAGTGTGACACCCCTGTGTGTTCCTTGTCACTGCAGTAGGTGTGGATAGAGGAGGCACATCAAACCCTGTGTCATTCAACTCACAGCCTGAGAACATTGCAGTTTCATTTGCTGCTGGAAACAGCACAACACCTCCATCCATCCCCAAACTCCACCTGATTAAATACTGCAGCTGACATTTGACACTTTCAGAAACAGGTTTGACAAGGTGATGTTTTTTCACATTTATTTATACTGTAACACATGTTTACGTATGCAGCAAAAGTACCAAACTATGAAAAGTTTCCTTTTAAATGAACTTTTTTAGCATATTTGAGCAGAGTTATTATAAGACATCTGACTGGAGAATCATTATGATTTTTCATCTTCTGGAGATTTAAAAGTTTTATGTCCTGTACTCCAGGATATTAGAGCTTTTTTGCTTAATTAGCTGATTATTTAATGTAAAATAGTATAATTTTGACTGAAATCATATTAAATGTTTTGACAAATATGCAATAAAACCCCTTATTTGCACTTTCCGCTTTGAGCCACTAAACGGTGACATCCTGTTTATTATATGGAAATTTTCATTTAAATAATTACAAGAGCTTTTTCACTGTTTTATAAGATGCCACTGGCAAGTTCTACATTAGTGGGGGAAAAAGCAGCACAAAACAATTAAGGTTATAACCTAAGCGAGGAAGCTGAAAGACATAGCAATTAAAATAATTAGTCAATTCAGGAGCACAATACTGCAGCAGGTGTGAAAGCAAACCAAAAGTCCATTTTTATGAGGTTTGGAAAGTGTTTAACAAGGTTTGGGAGATTTTGTTATATTTTTTGCAATGAGCACTGGCAGGTGCAGCAGCACATATAACTCTATAATTATCCAGAGCGTGATGAAACTGGGCTAACATGTCCAGTGCCTCCAGAAATTAATGTTCAGGCTGCAGTGGGCCTTAATATGTATCTTCTCCACAGCCAACTTTTGTTTAATATAATTAAGAAGGTCCAAAGGTAACAAAAACGGCTTATAACTAAGGCTCACGAATTAACACCTTGTATCTTGTCTGTTAAACCTGTAACAAAATGTAAGTGCACAAATGTAAAGTTGCTGTTTAACCTGGGGTTTTGCACTGTAATATTTCTTGGGCCAGTACAGTCCAGAGTTTGGACTGGTTAAGTCAATAAATATAACCATGACAGAAGTTACTGCAACTGGCCAAGAAAAGTATTAATGAGTAACACATGTGCAGATAAGCATGCCAGGCTTGCTATTTTCTTCCAAGTTGCAGCCTTTAAGCCAAGTTAAGCAAACTAGTGACTGGCTGTAGCCACAGACTAGCAGACTAACAGACTGTACCACCCTCTTAAACATTGTTGCATACCAAGCACAAAGTCTCATGGCAACAGCACTCCTAAATGACATCATCCTCCCCCAGCGAGACAATGCGCCCTGCCACACTGCCAAAAGTGCTCAGGACCGGCTCAAGGAACACGACCAAGAGCAAAAGGCACTGACTGAAAACCAAACAACCCAGAACCCAATCCAAATACACGTCAAACAATGATCCATGGAGGCCACCCCACAACCAACAGGACCGACACCATAGGACACTCTCATGTTGTGGCTGATCAGTGTAAAGTAAAAGCTACATTTCAAAAACTTACAGAAGGTGCTGCATGCCTATCAAGGTACTATCTGTTTTACTTGCTCAATAATAATACACCAGTATAAAGTCTGAGACAAAGTGATCAGGCTCAGTGCTTTGGCACATTCAATTTAAAATAAAATGATGGATACTACATTAAAATGATCTCTGATTCAATTTGATTAGGTTTATGCCAGTACTAAAGGAACTGTGTTTGAGTAATAGGCCTTTTAGTACATCCAGAAGTTCTGAGCAAGAAAGTAATTGAATAACATTATAACTCAGTTTCTTTAGACCGAGCCATTTTAGATTCAGGTACAAATCAGCCCACAAATGACACAGAGGTGATTGAGAGTTAAGAGTTGCCATATTGATTGTAGTTGAGTTGTCTGTCAATATGAGATTAAAAGGTGACGATACAAGTTCACAAAATGACAACGAGGCTAAAGCACACATCTGTTGGAGAGTTTGCCAAAACCAACAGTTACATTATGAAAAAGCAGATGCACTCAGAAAATAAATGATGATCAGAATAAAACACTTCCTTTCTCTACAGCCAGACAGGATGTTTTTCCAGGATGAGGTGCACATGTTTCACATCATCGAGGAACACTGCATTATCAAAACTCCAGGGGATTCACCACAAAATGCAGGTTAGCCTCAACAGCAGAACTACAGTTTGCAAAACCACACAAAAAATGGCCAAGTTCTATGGACTGATGAAACAAAACGCAACCTCTATGAAAATACTGGGAAAGTGTTGAGAAAAAAGGAACAACTTATGAGCCATATGTCTAGCTCATCTGTCAAACATGCAGTGTTTTTGTTTTGGCTGGGCCATGCATGATTACCAATTCACACCAGTAGCTTTTGATCATTTAACTGCTGTCAGAAGCAACAGATTCAATGCAGAATTACAAAATAATATCTGTCTGCTATGTTTTTATCAAATGGATCAGGATGGCATTTCATCATTCAGCAGGACAATGAGCCTAAACATCCTGCCAAAACAATCAAAGAGTTTTTCAAGGCGAAGAAGTTGAACAGCTTTGATGAGTCACTTGCTCTTTATGTGACTGAGCTGCATTCCACACAAGTAGTAAAAACATCAGTAAAGGCCTGGGACACGTCACCAGGAAAAATATCTGTGGGTTGAAAGCTTCAGGCAGTCACAAAGTAATTAATATGATAATATGAAATATCACGTTTATCTATTCAGTTACTCTGAAACCCCTAAACTTTGGGAACTGAGTGTTAAAATTGTTACATTTCATACACAGTTTTGTAAATATTGTCATAAACCTACTCTAATTAAAGTTGAGACTTGGCACTTCATCTTAGTATCATTACTGTATTTCAAATTGAAGTGCTTAAGTGCAGAGTCGGATGAAGAAAACATACAAAACTGTCCAAATATTGTATTTGAACAAATTTCCAATCTCACTTGCTTAATTAAATGACTGGTTTAATGAATTCCAGAAATCCTCCTCTAGATGATAGGATTCTCTTTGCTGCATCATGTGCTGCAATACAATTAAATTTGAAACCAGCCCCAAAACGAATATGTTTCAACAGCAAATGCATTTGAAGATAGATCCGGACTATCCTCTGTTGAACTCAATTCCACAAATAAGTGTGAGGAGGCAGAGGATAATGTGTGTTGTAAAGTGGAGGCTTTGGAAAGACTCTTTTGTGGACTGCAAACCTAACTGCTCTTCCTTGTGACAGACCACTGGAGCTCAGGATGAAAATCTATCAATCTGATAATTGTTTTGCTTTTTCAGGAGCATGCCTCAGTAGCTGCCTTCTATGAGTACGTAGGTGTTTATTTCCTACACTTTTCATATTTCACTGTGTTGATACTTTACTCGGCTCTCAGTGCATTTTCCTTTTCTAATCCAAACAATGCAGCAAAGAATAACTGCCGGGCAAGCACAGATAAATAAATTAAGCATGCCACCATCAGACGATTAGAAATGGATGTTAGTCTGCCAATGTTTGTGTACATGTCGCTGAAAGGAAGGCTGAGGGCTTTGTACCTATCTGTAACGGAGCTGTCAGCCCTCTTACAGATTACAGCGTTTTAAACAGGACACCAGACAGCAGTGATTCGGGGTAGCTGGCTGGCTGCACAACTTCTGTAACCTTCCCTTAGAGGATTGAAGCAAGAAAGACTGTCAGTGAGGAAAGTGAGAGACGGAAATAGAAAAAACAGACACGGGAATCCCTGCTTTTTGTCTAACTGTAATGAAACTGTAGGTGGCAATTTCAACCCCCAGTGCTTTCACACCATCAGCAGAAGGCTCATCTCTTGCTTTATTTGCAAGTGGAAGGTGTAAAAAAAAATCCTGTATCCTTTAGCTGTTTTTCTGACTGGTGTCGCATCACTGAGGCTCAATGAGTCTCCATTTTAACTCAGACATACATTAGGGAGAAACCTAATGTAGACTGGAACAGAGGCCAAGAAACTGAGCTGTATCTGCCAAGCACTCATCCGTGGATCACTCTGGATTTACAGATCAGGTGTATTCTCTGGCTCTTGGTAAACAGGAGAGGTGACATATGCCAACACCTGCCAGAACACCTGTTGCAGTACCAACCTCGGTATCATTACTGAAGAAGTGACAATTGCAATTGTAAACCAGAAAAGCATTTATTTATGAAGAATGACAGTGAGGTCATTTTTGTTATTTTGAATTCTACCTTATTAGATCCATGTATGCATTACTCATTTACTAACTGTGCTAATAAAACAAAGTAGCTAAAAGTTACTTATACTACTCTGAAGATTTTAATTAAACCTACTTAAACTTTTGAGTTACCTGGACATTGTCTCCACCTTTTAACACAGATGATGTCTTCCACCTAAATTCCCAACGTAATCATCCAGTCCTCCAAATTTACTATTCACAAGCCAACACACAGGAAGTAGAACAAAAGACACATTTCGATAATGCAGCTAGAGACTGTTTAACTACTTTACTGTGCAAGATGACTATGGGGACTTGCCAAATGATGCGCATAGAAAACTTAATCGCCCTGTTCTAGTTTTAGATTCAGAGTGCCACTGGGAACCAGCTGTGCCAAGTCAACCCCACACCATCTGCAGCATGATGGGTTCCTCCGGCACCCGCTCCAGACATATATTGATTAGAAAAAAAAAAGACAAGAGTCTGACTGAAAAATATTTCTGAAATGGCTCTCTCTGACACACTGGTGTTGTTGTTTTTGGGTAGAGATGCTAGTTTGGCCTCCCAAGAAAAATGCCAAAATGCGAATTAGTCACACACCAAAATGTCTCTGGCCACAAATGAAAAGACCTACAAACACTCAGAGCAATGGAACGTGTGACGTCATGCTGAAGTGTGAAAGCGATGACACTCCTCTGTACAGGCATCGTATCAAACCTGACCCATACTCGATTAATGGTTGTGACTAGCTCAGCAGGGACAACACAGATTGGGGCTCTTTTTGAATGGGAGAGAGGCCCAGATGCATGCAGCCTGAGCAAATGAAACATGAGCTCTCTGAGAAACAAAAAACCCAAACAAACAAAAACCCAACTACACACCTGAGATATAAATGCTAATAACAGATGAAGACCAGCAGTGGATGTCCCTTTAGGTCCTTTCCAGCCATTTCTTTCATGAAGTAATAATGTGCAGTGAACTTATGAGATCTCTGTGCCCCAGCGTTGTGGGCATGTATCAGAGAGGCAAAGGGACCCAGCAAAAACGGCTTGTTAGATGTGTAGTTTGAAGGTGTTATTATTCATCGGCTTGTCTGTGGGTCTGAAGGAGGCAATGCATCTTTGAGGTATGATTAATTTATGTGTGCTATGTCAGGGGACTGAGTGTAGCCTATTTTTCAGCTTGACAACTAAACTGAAGGTTCGCTGCTATGGGGAGAGCAGTACGCCCAAGCCTTAAATGGAATTTGGTGCACAAGTATTATGAAAGTGTGTGCCGACACAGACGTCACACACATACAGCAACAGACAATTCTGCTCTTAATTTGCCATTCACATTGAGACTTTCATAATTTTATGCATCATTACTGGGGTGAGCGGAAAAAAACTTTTGAAGAAAATTGCTATGCTGATCTAAAACTAATAAATCCAAACTTCTGCTCTCTCCCCCTCTCCCCCCCTCTCTCTCGCCAAGGAGCTGTCTTGGGGGAGTAATAACAGAGGCTGATACTTGAGATTAACTCTATGCCTTTTGCATCATTTGCTGAGACTGCAGTCTGATTTGATGGACTGTTACATACTCACTTTCTGACTCAAACCCACAGCGAAGATTTGTATATGCAGACATACCGTGTCCGTTTCATTTAAGAAGTCATAGCATAAGTCATAGTATTTTGTTTAGCTCAAAGACGAGAATTTCTCATGTCAAGAGGGCTCAACAAAGCTGTTGGCAAGAATAAGAACACTTTGTAATAAGACAGACTTGAAATTATTACGTACTGTAAGTGATACTCGGAATTGCTGACACTGAGATTCTGACAAGCTCTAGTGACTTGCAGGTCAATAGACAGAGCATTTTCGATTAAATTAGATGCTTTGGATGCCTTGTTGACAATTTGCTGCATTGTTTTCTGTGTTTGACTCTCTGTGCCTCTATTACATACTTTAACAGATGTGATGACGGCTGCCAAAGAATTAAAGTCATTGTTGAGCTTTACCAATAATGTGTTCGGTGCTAGTTTTCCACATGAAGTTATACATATTCCCAAGAATTTAAAAGTCTCTGTTGGTGACGTGGTATCTGTTCATGTGTAGAAATACTTTGGGATTCAGTATATTCAAAGTCAATAATGAGTACTTGGATTTTGATTGCATTAGTCAGGAGGTCATTGTTCACTCACCAAAGGACAACTTGGGCCACGTCAATGCAGTACTGGGATTCATCATTTCTTGAAATGAGGCCTACAATGATTGTGTCATCTGCATATTTTACTATTTTCACAATTGTCCATGAACGTAAAGCGCCTGGTCCAAAGTGAGAAGAGTCAGGTGGAGAGAATACATCACTATAAAGCTTCTGTACTGAGGGTAAGATTATCTTTACCCTCTGTGGCCTGTTCCATAGGAAGCTCCACATTCAGTGGTTTATAGCTGGGTCAGTGTTCACGTCCAAGAGTATGGTTAAAAGTTTTAGTGGCTTGGATTTCAGGTCTGACAGAGTGATGCTTTCAAATGCTTTTATGGCCACAGATGTTTGGCAAGTGGTCTGAAGTCATTGAAGCAGGTGAGGCAGGCCATCGAAATGATGGTAGTGTTTGAAGCACTGTGGGACTGTACATTGCCTCAGAGATATGGTGAAAAATACTGGGGGTAATTGAGCAGGACATGGACTCAGCAAAGCAGAGCCAGATCTCTCCTGTTTGGCCCTGCTGCTTTACTGTTGTTGAACTTCTTGAGCAAAGCTCACAACTCATCCTCCTGGATGCAGGAGAGTGTCATTTAATTGGGAGTAGGGGGGACTGACTGGTGGAATATGGTTTTCAAACCTTGGATGAACTAATTCCATGTATATGGGACGTTATGATTATTATCTGGAGGGGAAAAGAGGCATTTTGTCTTATCTGTCATGTTGTTAGGGTATTTCCACATTGATGTGGAGTTATTGCATAGCTGGACTTAGCTTTTGTTATTGCAGCACATAACTTAGATTTGGCTGCTCTGTATTGATCACTGTCTCCATTTATTTAGTAAGCTCAGTTATTTTCTCTAAGCATAAGAGGAGTAATTCTTTTAAGAGCCAGGTTTTTTTTATTGTCATAGAAAGTCACGGTTTTGGTATGGAAATATATTTCTTTGCAGAACTTGATGTATGAAGTCACTGTGTCAGCACACTGAATGGATGTATTTCTGTTAGCTTGTGATGGAACACAAACATCAGCTAATACGACTGAAGCACATTGTCTCTGGAGGTCTGTATTTCAAACTGATGAATTCAGCTCAGGAGAGCAGTAGAAATGAAGGATCATGGAGATGTTGCACCAGTGCTAATAATCCATGAGACAAAGAGCGCCCCCTTTTGATTTGTGGGATAGTTTGGCTAATCTGTTGGTTCTGAACATAGTGAAGCCAGGGGGGTTGTTGCCTGATCAGAAACTAATTGCAGAAGGCTGAACAATGTCCATAGTCTCTTAAAAACAAACGTTCTTCCATTGTATTTTTGAAGGATCACACACTGGATATGATAAATGCTTGCAACGGGACCTGATAAGGCACCTCAGTTCTCCGTCTCCCACACAGCATCATAGCTGCCATCTTGCCATCACAAGATCTGATCGAAATATATGATAACCGTGTTGCTCTTTGAAGTAAAGACATGCTTGATTTAATGCTTGCCTTCAATAAATACCCACTATGACAGTGTGAATCCAAGTAACATTCATCATTCATTCAACGCAAGAAAACTGTCTAGTGGGCCGCCGTTTAGCTCACTGAGTTGAGGCAATACCACATGGGCTCAGTCCCTTAGCAGCGGTCATGAGTTCGAGTCCGGCTCAAGATCATTTGCTGCATGTCACTCTCCTGTCTCCCCGACTTTCCCTCTGTCTCTCTACCAATAAAATGGAAAAACTCTTCCCCCAAAAATACATTAAGAAAGAAAACTGCCTAGTTTCTTCAAACTTGTAGTCTAAGGCCACAAGTAACAGAGTCAAATTAGTGCTTTTTCATTAAATCAAAACTGGTGAAAACCTAGAATGTTTATAAAGTAGAGTAATCCCTCGCCATATCGCGGTTCACTGTATCGGGGATTTTAAGATTAATTTCTTTTTGGCTTTTCGCCTTTATTCGATAGGACAGTGGATAGAGTTGGAAACGGGAGAGAGTGGGGATGCAGTAAATGCCCGAGGTTGGACTCGAACCCGGGACAGCCGCTACGTCTCTGCACATGGGTCACGCGACATAACCATTAGGCTATTGGGGCGCCCCATCGCGGATTTTTAAATTGTATGTACCAACCAGAGCACTGTGTTCTGTATCCTGGGCGCTCCCCAGCCTTCTGTTCGTTATACCCTGTGATTTAAACAATGTCCACTTATATCTGCATACACACATATATCTGATAACAAAGTTTCTTTCAACAAGAGGGCTGTGTCCTCCGTGTCAGTGAGATAAAGGCAGCATGACTTTGTATAATTCTTAAACTTTAAATTACACTACTGACTTTAATGAATAACTTAATTATAAATATGTTGAACTTGACTTAATAGACATTTGTTTTTCTATGCTACTTAAGAGTAGAGGTCAGAGTCTTTATTTAAGGACAATGCCATTGTACAAGACTAGCAAATCGCCTATTGTTATATTGTCTATCTTACATATACAGCTTGTGATAAAAGGTGAAGCCAGAGCAAGCTTCTCTTCTTGGGGGCTGCCGTATAGCTCGCTGAGTTAAGGCGTTACCATGTGGGCGCAGGTCGCCAGCAGTGGTCATGAGTTCGAGTCCGGCTCAAGACCCTTTGATGCATGTCACTCTCCTCTATACCCCCTTTCACCCTGTCTCTCTCTCAAAAGCTTCTCTTCTTGGTTACCAGGGTGACA